>JAXCEF010000460.1:0-41717 GCA_037178605.1 Colletotrichum euphorbiae | reverse complement strand
GTACTACTAGAAATCCCATAACTAGTATTTATATCTACAAACTATACTTTAAGTATATTTCTATACCTAGTACTCCTTATACTAACTGCTTCATAATAAGATATAGGAGAGTTATTTATTCAATAATCTAAGTATTTATATGAGGTATAGGTATGGGGTTATTTATAATAAGAAGAGGAGAAAAAGTAGTGAATTTAATAGTATAGCGGCGATCCCATAGTCTCAAATCCTAGCTAATACCGCTATCACCACTATAGCTAAGTTCAACTTTTTAGCCCTTTAAAATAGTCTTTACCTTAAGTAAGCTCAAGAGTATTATCTTGAGGCTAGTTTTGCTTACTCTCGCTATTTCTTTATGCTTAAACTGCCCTTGGATTTTAATCTTTAAGAAATTGCCTAGTACTTAGGGCTTTATATTATAATATAAGGAAGAAAAGTTAGATAGAGAAGGAGGGGGGGGTGGGTATTTAAGGAGGGGTATTTGTCTAAGCAATACCATAGTAAATATATAATATAACATAAGGACAAGTCTGCAAATAAAACTCTTAATCATGTAAAAGCACTATAATTCTCTCTATAAGTCTTCTTCTTTTTCTTACTTTTATATAACTTTCCGCTATTGCGGCTTAATTATTATAAGTAGGTTAGTATAGTATAACTTTATATATCTGCTAGTAATTTATATCCTAAGTTATAGACTTAATAAGTGAACTTTCTCTATTAGGCTTAAATACCCAACTAATAACGATAATAATACCGAATATCTCTTGCCCTCATCCCCAAAGTTTTAGAGATATTATCCCTAGAATCTCAAACTTTTAAAAAATTGAGAGATATAAGAAAACATTAGGTTTAGGAGTATAGGTAGGTTTGCAAATTTAAGGTTAAAACAGAATAAAATAATATTAAAAGATAAAAGAAATTATATTAATTTTTACTTAACCCTTCTATTTCTATATAATCCTTCTTCTTACTTTCTAATATCTCGGGGATTTTAATAACTAGCTATTAACTTAACTTCAATGCTTCAATAGCTTTCTCTAAATCTTATAGGTATTATTTTAATTATATAATGGACTGTAATAAGTCTTCTCCGTTAGTATTATTGTCCCTATTCGTTTCCCCAGGTACTATAGGTTCTTCCTCCTCTTCCCTATTAGGCGCGTCGTTATTATATTCTTTACTCCCTATTGTAGGAAGACTTTTGCTAAGGTTTCTTCTAAATTAGATCTGCAAATATCTATCTCAGCTAGTTCCTAATATCCCTCTAGCGCTTATATATATTTTTAAAGTTAATTCCTACTAAAGGTTCTTTCTATAATCTCTTTACTAGCTAATATTACTAAGTAGTAAGATAGCATATTGGGGGCCTGGGATGGTATTCAAAAAGATTCTTGCTAATAATAGTTTAGCTTCTTAATAGATAACTTATTAATAGAGCCTTTAATATTAAATGCTAGGATGAGGTCTCTAATTTCTAACTTCTCCTCCCGCATAGTTCGTTTATATTTATTATTATAATATTTGGTAGCCCTTTTGTGCTGGCTTTTAATTATCTCCTCTGCCTGTTTTCGATCCTCATTAAGTTATAAGAAGGCTTATAGACGCATTTAAACCTCTTCTTCTTAAGTTATTACTAAATCCTAATTAAGAACCCGCTAAGTTTGAGTTAGCGTCTCAATAGGAGTAATAAGATTAAAACTATGTAAAAGATAGAAAGGGCTAAAGCTAGTTAGTATGTAAATACTTAATTAGTCTACAAATAGGGCCCTAGGCAAGCATAGGCGAGAGTTAATATTCCTTCTTCCTTTAGTCTATGTTAATAATATATATATAATAGGCTTATATCTAGACTTAATTACTCTGTTAGCTCTAGGGTTATAGGCTGAAGTTACCCTCCTTCTTATGCTATACTTCTTATTAAACTTAATAATAATATCCTTGTTTTTAGGTTCTCTATCTAAAATTGACTCTCTATATAAGCTGTAGTAATAAATAACTTTTTCCCAAAGAAACTTCGCAATAGCAGCTAATATAGCCCTTCTAAGCTATTAGGCTTTAGCTTATCTACTAAAGAGGTCTTAAGACTTAATTAGGTTTTATTTACCTACCATCTGAACATTAAGCGAAACTCTTATAAATAGTAATCCTTTGGCAATGTATAGGTCCTATTATTGTCTATTTGGTATGCCCTTCTATTTTAATAGTCTAGATAGCTTTAGATAGCTTGCTTGACCTCATTATGTATCCCAGGCTATATATAGCGATCTGAAAGTCTCTTTACTATAGATAGTGCTCCTTAATAGCTACTCTTGTTATGGGCTCTTATAATAAGCATCTTATGTATCTCTATATTATTGATTACTCTTCTAGGGATTAGCTTTTAATTTATTAGCCTAATAAATAATAAGTAGTTCTAAATATAATATTCTAATGCATTTAACTTAAAGATATAATATATATAAGGTTAAATTCCTAGCGGTCTTCTCTACGTTATGAAATAGTACATAATCTAGCACAAACATAAAGAGTAGATCTACAAATTATCCAACAAAGAGTCTAGAATCAATATTATATTATTGACAACCCATTCAATATCTCCTACTATAACCTCTTCTATATATTCTATATCCCCATAGAAGTAAGCTTACTTAAAGAAGGAGATAGCTTTAATATCTATGAAGAAGATCTATAAATCAATCCAAGAGTTAATTTCTCTTTCAGCCTTTTTATTGTTATTATCAGTATCAAAAGGTCCTCAGGGCTTTTAAGATAACCCGTCTGCAGCTATGTTTCAAGTCCCGCGGATATATTAAACCTCAAAGTCAAACATTTAAATCCACATAATCTATCAAATCACTAAGGCCCCTAGCAGGTTAGTAGCAGCCCCATTGAGTTATGCTACTAGCGTCTGGGCATCTGTTTCCAGAATGAAGTGTCGTCCATATAGATAGTTGCGTACCCTCTTCAAAGCCTTCAAAACTCCCCAAAGCTTCTTTTTGCCAGTATTATAAGTTAGTTTAGGCCCTAACTAGGTGCTACTCTCAAAACGAGAGACTATATATTAATAGTTAATAAATTAACTAAGAACTTCTCCCCAACCCATATTACTAGCGTTAATAGTAAGATAGATATCCCCACTTCCTTTAGTATAGTCTATAGAGACTAGGATAGGAGCTAATATAAGCCTAGTCTTCAGCATATCTATAGTAGTCTTTTGCTCCTCACTCCTGTTAAAGCTAATATCTTTTCTTAAAAGATTAAGAAGGGGCTTAGTAATTATAGAGTAATCCCTCACTTAGTACCTATAAAATATTATAATACCTAAGAAAGCCCTTACTTCTATTAAGTTAGCATAAATAATGCATTTATAGATCTTAATTATCTTTACTTCCTCTAGATAATATCTATTAGTACTACAAACATAGCCAATAATTATTACTACTTCCTAAGCTTATTGGAACTTAACTACTACTACTATACACTCTACCAGATCTAAATTAATAAGCACGTCATCTACGTTCTTTAGATATTCCTAAATGAATCTGTAAATACCTAGATGAAGCTTAACCTCTTGATTGTTGTATCTTGAAGTTAGCCCTTTAATTATAATATTATCTAGAAACGCTTTATAGTAGTGGGGTATAAGATTATATAGAATCCTGATTATAATTCTTATAAACTATGTAACTGAATTTATAGCTCCTTGAGGAAGGGTATATATCTACAGCAAGCTAATTAGTAACGTGAAGGTTATTATATTTTCACTTTTAACGTTGAGGGGGACTTTGTTATAACCTCAGAAAAAGTCTAATAGGGATAATAGTTAATATATTAAAAGGTCTTCTAAAAGTGTATCTGCTAAAGGTAGTAAAGCTATATCTCAAATTGTGACGCTATTTGACTTTATTACTAAGTTAATTAGTCTCATATTGAAGTCCTTTTTGTATATAAAAAAGAAAGTATTGCGGTAGGACGCATAACTTCCTTCTAGAATTCCCTTATTAAGTTTATTCTTTAAGATAGTATTAATATCCCTTTCTAATCCCCTTGGAATGGGGATCCCCTTTGCCTGCTAAGCTTTATGAGGCATAGTTTAAATTATCTATAGAGGGGTAAAAGAAAGGTAGATAGAGCTATAGTAATTAAATTCCCAAGCTAGAGCCTTTTTCCTTATATCCAGAATCACAGCGAGGAGCTTCTTTTTTTTAGTAGCAAATAGTTAATAGTCTTAAGTACTACTTCTAGGCAAGCTTTTATAAATTATAATCCAGCTTTAATTATTAAAAACCTTAGTATATATAGGCCTACAAATAGGGCATTTAGGTCCACAACCCTAGTCTTTTTAGCCCTTAAATATACCTTTAGCTTCTACTCTAGGTCTCCATCTAATATCAAGCTATCCAATATAGCATCATCTACTAGTTGAACCTTCTTATCCTTCATCTTATATAGAGTACTAACATCTTCTGTAGGTTAAATTATTGCTTTATCTATCTTAGAAAAGTTGGAAGAGTTGCTACTAAGCAGGATAGTATCTATTGAGGTAATAGTTTTAAGTCCATACTAATAAAGTCCTTTACGCTTTTCTCTCTATCTTTTTCTCTTATCTGCCTACTTTATAGGTCTATAAATATAGTATTTATAATTAGGGCTATACATTTATATCCTTTTATGCGTCTAATACTTACTATTATATTATAGATAATATCTATTTTGGGGGTAATTTCTTATTAAATCATAATATCTATAATTTCATTAAAATACTACTAAATCCTTTAAAAACCGCAATAACCTCTTCATTTAGTAATAATTAGTATTATATATCCTCTAGTATATCGCTAGAGTTAAGTATTTATTATATCGCTTTAATATCTTTACAAGCCTTTATAGAATCTAGCATTATATCTAGCTCTTCTTTATCTTTAACTTTATTCTTTTTAGGCCTCCCTATAAACTCTAAGCTTACTACTATAATAGGTCTTTCAGTAATAGCTTCTAGTGTCTTAACTAAAGGGATATCTGAGGGGATATCTAAGGGGATATAAGGGCGCATTAGCACTAGAATAAAACAAATTAATCCATTTTAGCAATAATCTCCAGAAAGCAAGCAGTAAGGTCTCTAGTATAAAAAGATAATAAGATATTAATCTTAATAGTCCCAAACTAAAGGACTCCAACTATCCAGTTCTATATATAGTCTAAGGTTATTCTAGTCTTCAGGATAAAAGGGGCCCCTAGTATAAGATCCTTATTACAGAAGTTCTCAGGGAAAATAAAGAAGCTAATATCTTGAATTACGCTATTGCTAATATAGATATGATCTATAATTATACCTTTAAATTAAGTCCTTTATTCTTTATTAGTAATTCCTCTTATGCCTATATTAGTCTTAACTATATTATGCTATAGACCTAGTCGTTAAATATAACTTTTGCTAATAAGGTTGATAGCTAAGCTACTATTTATAATGCCTCTAATTAGGAAATTCCTAGACTTATATAAGGTAATTATGATCTAATAATATGTTGTAATAAAATTGAGAACTATAATCTATCTTAGTAGTAGAAGTAATTTAATATCCCACTCTTCTATAATAGTATTTATTTTAAAGATAGAATTAATAGTTTAAATATCAAAATCTATATACTTAGTGTATAAATACTTACTTAGAGCTTTAATAGTAGTTATAAATAAAGTAAGCTCCTTTATAGAGGCTCTATCCTTATTGTAACAATTCATCTATTCTTATAATTCTTTAGTACTAGATCTTATTTTATTAAACTAGTTAATAAGCGATATATCTGCTAGGATAAAGACCTTATAGGCCTTCAAGTTATATCTGTCTTTATACTTGTTGATTGTGGCTTTAGCAGTATTATAGATAGTCCTATCCCAATTAAGCTAGTTTTTGCGCAGGAAGGCTTTAGGAACTGCAACCTTCCTATTTAACCTCTTGCTATATAGCTTCATAGCAAGCACGCAGCTATTTTGAGCATTAGTATCTTCAATCAAGGGCTTATTTTCTATCTCCTCTATCTTAGTAGGAACTTAGTCTTTAACTAGCTCTTTAGTAGTATCCGGAAGGGTAATATTATTATCTTTATTATCAGATAGTTCTTTAACTCTACTAGTAATATAGATAGGAGGGTCCTAAACTATTAGTAGGTTTACTGATTGCGAGGCCTATTGGATATAAGTGTTATAGGGTTTAATATGATATTAAAGGCCTTAACCTCACTGCTGCTATGATATCTTCTACTAGGTTAATAAACTAGCACTTTAGCTCAAAGCTAAAGAGAGTAGTATTAATATAATCGCATAATTATATAGCTATTTTCCCTTGATTTGCAGGCCTAATAGGCTGACTGGACTGCGCCCTATTGTAATTAATAATATAAGCGACTTCTTCTAGTAGATTAGGCTACTATTTTGACGCTAGTCTGCTTATTGCTATAGCGCAACTTAGGTAAGACTCTTTATTAATTAGGATATACTTAAAGATTGTTTAACTATTTATTAACTTCACGTTTTAACTCTCATTAATAATACTAGTCTTAACTTTGGCTGGGGAGTTGAGGGTTCTAATATAGTAATAAGGTGCTATGTAATAGTAAATCCCGTTTTGGCTTGCTGTAAGAGCTTTAATGCAGGTACTAACAATATTCTTAATAGCGCTGCAAACCTAATAGCATCCAGTAGCCCAGAAGAAGTCATATCTCAGAGAGCTGTCTAACTGCTAGTAGCTACCTTAGTAGCTACCTTGGTAGCCACCTTAATAGCTACTGCAGTATCTACCTCTTCCTCTTCCTCTGAAATCTTAGCCTTATTAGTAGCTACCTTAATAGCTTCCTTGAAAGCCTTAATTCTGACTATACTAGTAGGGTTGCTGCTAATATTAGGTCTGCAAATTGTCTTGAGATTATTAATTATATGCTTTAGTAGCCTCTATAGCATTCAGGCTGAACGTAACGTCCCCTTAACTAGTCACTCTTCTGATAAGAGCCAAAATATCTATCTTATAGTCAGCCCTATTAATATTAAGGGTTCTAAAGTTTTCTACTAGACAGTTAATAATAGAGCTTACTATTTAGGCTGCTAAAGGCTTTTTAGTCTTTATTTTTAGCCTAGTTAAAATCGTTTTTTAAGAAATAAGTAAGGTTATTATAAGCTTAGGCTTAATGAGGCCTGATAACTACTAAAGTTCTTATTAAGCGGTATACTATCTAATAAGGGTATTTTTTACTACTATCTATTGCTTTAAAATAACTTTAGTAGGCTTATAACCTAACTCTTAGGCTATAGCTTTTATAGCCCTCTTAGAAAAGCGATAGTAAGTAACCTAAATAAGCTTAGTATTAGCAAGATCTGGATATCCTCGCTAGATAGTAAATAGTAGTAATTAAGGCTATAACTAGGAAAGAATTATTATCTTTAATATGAGGTCCTATAATAAGGTTTCTGAGGTTCTTATTTAGATCCTATTAGGTCTTTAGGTCTATAAATCCAAATTAGTAAATAGGCTTCTCCTTAGCTTTAGCTCAGGTCTTAGCTTTACTAATATATAATTACACTATATCTCTATAGTTAGTAGAGCTATATATATAGACTTTACTCTTTATATCTTTATTAACCTTATAATATAGCTTTAAAAGGCTCTTATACTATATAAGGAAGTCTAAGATATTAGTTTTAATAAACTTAGGCGCTCTAGTTAAATAGGGAGTTATTATAGCAATAATAGAATACTTTATAAGAATATCTACTAGAATAGCAAAGTCCTAATTAATATAACCCCTCCTTAATATACCAAGAGGGCTTAAGGAGGCTAAGTTAGGCTCTAACTTAAGATTTATAGGTCTATCCTTACTATCCTCAGAGACTAGTTCATTTAAAGCTCGAGATTACATCTTACTAAATAAAGGGCTTAGAAACTACTCTTTAGGCTGCTTTTCTTTACTAGAAGAGGACTTAATATCTAGGTTACTAGAATAAGAGGTAAATATATTATTTATAGGTCTATAAATACTACATTAATTATATTTAAGTATTATTAAGTAATTAGTTTTTAAATCTCTATAAGATATTACTAAATAGATGAATTAATATAGTTCCTTAATATCTTTAAAGGTAAAGGAAGTAATAAAATACAAAGTAATAAAAAAGAAAAGAAATATAAATAAATATGGAAAGGCTTTATGGCCTTAGTCTCACTACCTTAGTAGTAATCCTACTCTAAGTCTTAATATTTAAATTAGGAAAGTCTTCCCTAGTGAGGCTCCTATCTCAAAATCTTACAGCTTACTACATTAAAATACTTCGTATATTAATATGCTTACTCTTAGTACTCTAGGCTATCTTAAAAAGGGTTTATTAGTGTTCTTTTACTAATCTAGTTAATCTCGCTTTATTTATTAGCTTAGTAAAACTACTATTTCTCCTATATTAGTTTTATCTATAGCTTTTCAGCTATCTTAGCCATAATAGACCAATTAAAAAGACTAATAGTAGATAAGGGTAATTAAGAGAGGGGGAGGGATATGAGAGAGGAAAAAGAAAAATAGTTAGTTCTAGCTAAAATACTAAAGAAAGAGAGGACTTTAGGGTTTTTATGATTTCTATTAACCTTTTTAAATAAACATACGGCTATATAATTCCTCTATAAGCTAATACGTCTAGAAATCGCCTATTCTCCTCTATCTATCTCAAAGTTATATATTATATTATTATTTCTTTAATTCTTTATTTCTTTATAGCAGCTATATAATATAATCATCTAAAAAGGAGCATATATATATTAGTATATATTATAACAGCAGGACGTCCAGATGCGATAAAAGCACCTCACTCTCTTAGAAACCTTTGAGGGTTATAGTAAAGAGCAAAAAGATCTACCTCTAGGCACTATTAAGAAGAGTAGGAGCCTGATAGAGACTATAAATATAGCAAATAATATAATACTACCTACAAAAAGATAGAGATAATAAAGGTAGGCTTAAAAGATACGCATAGCGATTTATAGATCTAATTAGAAAGAATGGGAAGAATTAGGCTTTAAATAAAAGAGATATTGTGGAAATTGTAAGTAGGATTATTAAGGTATGAGCCTCTTGAGGCTGAAAAGACTATTGAATGCTAAAGACTCTGATGAAAAACCGTGAAGTTTGTCCTCCCCTCTCCGCATTGCAGTCTTCTGCTTTTAGACCCTATTGGCAGTGGGCCTGTGACTCTGCTGACTGAGCAGCCAAGCTATTCTGTCCCATCCCAATACCCTTTTACGTATTATTAGAGAAGTTCCTAGTATCTAGTCCTTCATAATACCTTTCCCCTTATACGTATTTTGAAATATCTATAGGTTTAGCTTAAGAATATCTACACCTTTATTACTATACTTATTCTTATTAGTATACATTTTAGCTGGGTTTATAAGTTCTTATATTAATAATAAGATATGATTATTTTACTCTATTATATAACTTATAATATTTAAAATAAGATTAATATTCCTACTAAGGTATAGTATTATACTAATGGTAATATAACTTGAGCTTTGTAGATAAAAGGTTGTATTATAAAATATCTTTATATATCTCTTAAATTACTTAATTATAATTACTATACTCTATTGAAGTATATAATTTTGGAACTTATATTTCAAGTTAGATAATATAATATATATTGAGCTGGTTTAAGCTCTTTAGATATCCTAAGTATTAAATATATTGAATTCTATTTAGTTCTATTATTTATATATTAATTCGTTATTTATTCTTATACTCTTAACCACATAAACATCTATTTAGCTAATTCTATAGTAGGAATGGAATCTTATATATTATTAGTATTATATCTAAGAAGAATACTTAGCTACTTAGGCTTTTTCAAGTTACTTAAATAAATAAGTAGTGAATATAATAACTTTATATATCATCATATAGTATTATATTAGAGATATATAAGTATAAAGCTAATATAAATATATTATACTTTATTTACGTATCTTTAGTAATTCTAAGAAATAAGTATTTCAGGATTTATTCAGACTTAATATTTCTTTTAGTTACTCTTATAATCTTTAGTTCTAAATAACTTATTAATTATATCTAATATAAACTAATCATGATATAAATTATACGATAAGTACTAAACATATTAGTAATACTTATAGGTAATATAATATATTATATCTAGAATATATATACTATAAAATATCTTATATTATTCTATGAATATATCTATATTTATATTTCTTCTCTATATAGTATAATATGAGACGGCTTGCCTGCCTTCGGAAACGGCGGTCCTGACATGGCCTTTTCGGCACCTGCCATATGGGGTAATTCTCAGCCATGCCATCCCTCGCCGTTTTTGCCGTCCCTTAAATGAGCGCCTGCCCCGCCTAATGCGCTAATATACCCTGAAGTTCCCTTTATATCTTTCCTTTTTTATAGTGTTGCTTTCCGCCACTTCTATATTCTGCTAGCCTCAGCTACATCCACACTATAACATTTGCCCTTCATTAATATCTACTTGACTCCCACTAACAATAACAAACTATAATAAACTATAGCTTTTCTTATTACTAGTTTAGGCTAGCTATTAGAAGGTTAAGGTATCTCTTCTCTACTACCTATACCTACTATCTCAATACTATATATAGCGTGCTCTATATAGTAAGCTCCAGTGTTTTCCTGCTATAATAGTTACTAATATCCTAAGTATCTTATTAGTTCTAGTAGTTTTATTAACCCTCCTATGCTACCTTACGCCTTACTAATTCTATTAATACTTAATATCAAGAGCCTAAATATCCTAATAAAACGCTTAGGAGTCCTATTACTCTCTCTTGAGGGTTCCCCTTAATATCCCGCTATATCTAGCTCGCCTTACCCTTTCACCCAAAATTACCCTTTCTAATAGATTAAGAACTTAGGGGATATTATGGGATTAGCTTTAGTCTGAGGTGCTATATTAGTTCTTGCAAATACTTAGTTGCGGGTATAGTGCTATGGAGTAAAGCTGCTAGTACCTCGCCTCACCCTTAGCACTAAAGTTACTGCTTCTAGTAACTTAAGAACTTAGTAGGGGGCGTGGGATACGCCCACGGGATCAGACAACCATACAGCAATAGCTCGAGGTGCCATATCAGGAATCATAACAAGCGCTCATGCTATCCCTGACAGTCTCTCCTCGGGCGAAGAGAGGCAGGTCTTAAGGGAGAAGCTACTATATTTAGTATTTCCAAGCTTTCAACCTTATTAGCATTTAGGGAGCAGCAAAGGCGGCTAAAAATACCGCATATCACGGAGTTTAGCATCCAGCTGGGCTACTAGTCAAGAAAAGACAGGCTCTCCCTCGCTGAGGGTCCCCCCAAGCTTCAAGGACGCATTAGTTAGGGGCCACAGTGGCTTATGCTAACAGAATTTCCTTTTTGGGTAATCTATAACTGAAGCCTGGACGTCTAGCTTACCTGTCCCTAGGGAAGTGCCACTAATGATAGCAGCCTCATATATACGAGATAAAGCATGCTAGCTAAGCTATATACGCCTTGCAGCTATGCTGTTGGATGATAGCCTAGCTATGCTATCCTTTTGATAGTGGAACGACGCAGAGGATGCGTGTGAGCAGGCAGCTAAGAACAGCTACCAAAACCAACACAAAACAACCCCTGAACAGAGTCGTGCGCCCTTGGTACTACGCCAGCAAGGGCGACTCACTGCCAAATGGTCCTCGGAGTGAGGGAGACCCATGCAGAGCTAAGGGACTCCTGATTGGAGGCCCCTAGGTGGTGAGATCTCCCTGGGATATCGCGGAATCAGATGACATGCCTTGTCGAAGTGATATAACACCCTTAGAATAGAATAGAATAATAAGATATAATTGCAGTGCGCGTATGTAGAGGAAGATATCTATAGAAAGAGAAGGTAGAGAAGAAGATGATGGATAGATATGTAGGAAAAAGGATTGGAAGGAGGATAAGAAGAAGGATGGGAAGAAGGATGGGAAGAAGGATGGGAAGAAGGATGGGAAGAAGAATAGGAAGAAGGATAGGAAGAAGGATAGCCCCTATTTATAGGGGGATCAGAGTGCTAACTAAGAAGAAGGAAGCTGAAAGAAAATAAGATAGCTGATCTGTTTGCTGCCCGGCTCTAATAGCCTCCTCCTTAGGGGCTTAGCTTATATAATATTAACCTAGACCTAGGATATAGCTCATAAAGAAGCTCTCTATCCTAGACTATAAAAATCAGCTTATATTAGTACCTAGAATCTCAGTTAGGGTGCAGTAATCTGGAACTACTACAGAGAGTTATATATCTCGCTATAATACTATTATCTTCTACTAGCTGGGATCGCATTTCTTATAGTACTATTATAAAATAAGGAGCAGGGGCTTACTAATAAGATTTCCTCATTAGGATACTTCTAAGCTATAGGCAGAACTACTAGTCCTTGAACCTAGATATCTATATATTGTTACCTAGTAAGATAAATAGCTGGATATTACTTGAGCATAATGGGTAGCCGCTAAGCTAGCTTCCTAGTCTATAAAGTTACCTAAAGAGGTAATTCTTATTTAGACTATACTATTTAAGTCTACCTAGTTTACTTCTAATAAAGGGGTATTAATATTAGTTACTTTATATATATAAGATAGAGGTTACTAGGAATCTTAAGCACAGCTCAAAGTATTAGTATAATATTCCTAAGATAACTAATAGCTCTGCTATAAATCCTATATTATCCTAATAGGTTGAGATTATTGTATAGCTTCTAAGGTTTTATTCTTAATAGATTATGCGCTTAGCTCTAGAAAATTATAGTATACTTCCTAGGTGAGGGAGTAGCTAACCTCTCTCCCTTATATTAAGAGGTTAAGTTATTGTAGCAGCTAGTAAGTTAGCTAGACTCAATAGAGGGCCAGGTTCAGCTAGATAGGCCTCCCTCAGGGCAATAATAAGTCTAAGAGTTTATATTAATAGATTAGTGCCTATCTTAGTCTACTAACTATAATTTATACTACTAGGATTAAACCTAGCTTGCTTTGAAGTTAGTGCTATAGCTTTCAGGACTTAGCTAAGGGCTTAAGTCTGCAATCTAATATATCTATAGCTAATACTTAGCCCAGTAAGTTCGCAATTACTACTATTTTAGATAAGATAAAATAGCAATTAACAAGGGTAGAGAGCCTAGCAGCATATCAGGGGTATTAGCAAAGCTTAAAAAAGAATACTACACTATCTAGGGTACTATACAATAAAGGAGTTATATTGTAATAGTATGCTAAGTAATCTCAGCTTCAAGTTCTAATACTAACCCTCTTTCTATCTTAACTTATATATTAAATATATTTCATAGTTTATTACTCACTAGATTTCCTCTCTGATTCAAGCAAGACGCTATAATCCCTCGCACAACCTTCCTTCCTAGATATCATATATTATGGCCCTACGCAAGATCAAAGCTACGGAGCTTTATATTATATATAAAGGGCGCGTTAATACGCTTATAATCTACTTATCTTAGTATTAATTCCAGTTCCTATGAACCAAGTAAGACTAATCCAGTTAGGGCTAATACACACCCGCAGGTAACAAGATACAGCGCCACTATATTCAAAGGTTTCTATAGCCTTCAGAAGGCGTTAGACTATATAAAGAATTAGGGAACCCTTGCTCTGAGGCGAGTAATTAAGGAAGGCGATAAGCTATTAACTCCTACTAGGAAATCTAATAGCTATTATACTATGATAAATAGCAGAAACCCTGGGGTATATCAATATTAGCAGTATAGTCTTTAACGATAACCCAATAATTACAGCATTAAGATTTAATCCTAACTGGAATCAGTAGTCAAACGTAGGCGCTATCTCAACTATATAAAACCCCTAGTGCTTACTATAAGAAGTTTAAAACAAAGGAGCAAGCAGAGGCATTCATTAAGTAGTGGAAACAAGCTATAGCTAATATACTTCTGAGGTCCATCAGAGAGGCGCTAGACCAAGGGATGCAGCTAAAGGACATAAGCGTCAATGTTTCTAGTTTATTTAACTAGGACCAGAATAACACTAAGAGCCACAATAAGGCATTTAGCTTAGATTTTAATGCTCTCAGTATTCAGGACACATAAACTAAGCAATAACAGACCAACAACATAAGACAATTCTACAGTAATATAAATTTATATTATATCAGACATATATTCTCCTGTAAAGGGCTACTATGTTATGTGTGAGAAATTCGTTATATTTAGAGTAGCTCTAAGCAAAAAAATCATCTCTAATTCTAGCAGATATTAGAAAAGAGGCTCGGAAACTTCTAGCACAGCTCTTATAGCGTAGCAGATACCAACAGAGACAGCTACCCTCTATGCCAGCAATATCGCAAGCATAACCAATTAGTTCGCATTACTTCATATTAGCATAGGAAATACTAGAGCGAGTAATGCTAAGCCGGCAGGAACCCACAGTTATCCTGAGAGCAGCCATCAAGTATATATCTCAAGACTATAGCCAACAAATACATGGGGCGGGTACTCAACCTAAGTACCTAGCAGATTAGAGTGCCCGCATTATACTATAGCGATGCCTATTTTCTCTAGCTCCCCATCCCCTTGTAGCTTATAGCATAGTGCAATCAATCAGGGATGGGAGGCTAACTAGCTTACAGACCAGCTAGCCTATGCGCGAAATAGTTTTTAATAGCATACTCATGCGGTATAACTATACTCGCTCGCCTCACCTTCGCTAATCTACATGCATATTAGAAATTACTACTGGTCTTATACCTATAATTTGCTAGCTTAGTATGCTAGAATTAATAGCTAATTAGATGCAGAATCATACAACTCTTGCGTCTTGTCTCATTATTAGTAATATTAATAGCAGTACACCAAGCATACAATACCAACCGCATAGGAGGCTGCTATTGCAGATACAACTTCGATCACGGCTGCTTTCTCAGCAAGTGCGTCCGAAGGTCATCAAGGGAACGCTAAGCTGCCAACAAGTAATAAATGATGCTAACCCTCCAAGATAGGCTCACTTGCTATACCCTGCTGTATGCGCTTCATAGAAACCCCACCTCAACAGATCCCTAACCTGCTGTTAATATCGCGCTGCACAATCTAGCTGTAGTGCTACAGAAGACACTACATAGCCAGCTAATTGCAGTGTGGGACTGGGGGCGGGTGTTTTAATATGAACGCCCAACAAACATACAAAGCTATTCCTCTATGCTATTAGTGCTTATAACTATCCCAGCCCCTAGCATATTGCTCTTTCTTTTTATAGCATCAAGCTAACTAGTGCTTCCTATATACTCTATGCATTTCGTTAGAATGCTTCATATTTTTAATTATTAACCTAGTCTATTAGCAGCCTTTCTAAGCTAGGCGTCACTATACAGAGGCCGCATATAGGGCCACCATACAAGTACAGAGATTTCTGCATTATATAGGTGCGACACCTAATCGTTGCGCAGACATGCAGTCAGTGGTCGGCACACGTACTGAACTTTGAAAAGGCAGCCTTCCGTAAATTATAATCACATCTAGCACTTTTCTCCTTTACATCCATACCACTTAAGTTTCTTCTATCTCATAATAATATTATTCGCCTGTAGGACCTACTGGCAGACTTGGCTAATGTGGAGATCTCGGGATCAACATATCGCTACTAAGTTCCACAAGGCGCCCAATTTCAAATATAATATATATATAATTGCTATTTCAGTAGTTATATAGCTATAGAATAGCATATAAATACCCTTAACTACTAGGTGGAGTCTTTATTAACTAGCTTAGATAAACTAGAGTATAACTACTACTATAACGAGTATACCTAATACTTTGATAATAAGTAAGAACTTCAATATCATGAAGTATATAAGTACTACTACTATAGTTTATGTAATTAAGATTTTAATAATATAAATAGTATCAAAATAGTTTATTCTTAATTACTTAGTTAATAGATAGTAGCAGCTAATATTAGCAGCACTATAAGAGCAAGTAGTATCTTAGTAAGAAGTAACCTTATTATTTCTATAAAAAACTGTATGTGATAGCGGCGGGTATTATTTATTATCTGGAGCGGGGGAAATGTCCTGAAGCCCCGCTGGATCGGATGAAGGTCTATGAGGCTATTAGGTAGAGAGACCCAAACAGGTTAATTACTAAGTAGCTGCATTAGTGGTCTAGCAGCAGTCTGGAAGCTACGGCAGCTTCCTGGAACCCTAGTAGTAGAATATTTACTTGCCCCCTCTATGGTAGTTCCTTCAAACTCCTTAACTCCCTAAACCAATACCTTTAGTCGCCTTAGTACTAGGAGAAAGTCTACTATTACCCAAACCAGTATTACAGAGAGAAGGTTAGCAAGTTTGCTGCTATTACTGCGCATTTATAGAGCAAAAGCTATAATTATATTACTTTTGAGGCTATATAGGAAATAGCGAAGTAGATATTTAATCCGGGATATATAATTGCGTTCTGGTAGCGTAAATGGAATACACACTATTTATTTAAATATGTTTACCCCTCTAGAGTAACTATATTAAATATCTAGGAGCATAATGACTTAAAATATAGGAGGATGTAAAGCGTTTCTACAAGGCCATTTTACAGGAAGGTGTTGCAGAAGAGAGGGGCGCTTTAGGCGGTGCAGCAGTAAGCGAGTGCTGGCTGCGCTGGTGGGTTGCAGAGATATATAGCAGGCTGGCGGCACAGATTAGCAAGCTATAAGAACCGAGGGAATACGCCACATGCTTCGCCCGCTAAAGCAGTGCAAAGTCCATATTGTCCCCCAGCTACCATCATTACTTATATGCAGAAATCAACACTAGAACATAGCAGCAGCATCTGGTACTCTGCGCAGAAGGGTCAAAATGTAGTTGAAGCTCCAAACCCTTTATCTAGCATAATGGACTTATAAACCTGCCAGGACTCACAAGATGGATCTCAAGTATAACATAGCCTTCATATCCTTAAATTATGCTTTTAGCGAATTTTATTTTGCAGACTATGGAACTAGAGCTGAGTAAGTCCTAGATTTAGTGAGAAGCTTAGGATAAGATATTGAGCGAGTTGAAATAAATAGACCTGCCATAATTAATAACGGGGTTTGTAGGGGAACTGGCCAGTCAATGCTGCACGTGCACTCAAATAGCGCCCTAGCTTATTTAACCGATGCCTCCTATAAGTTTGAGCGTTTTGGTATGAGTTAGTGCCAGGCGGCGTGTAACAATATCAGGCGAGACAAGATGGTGCGCGCGTAATACTGTCTTTATCTAGCCCTAATCTCTCCTCTCAGTCAGAGAGCTTCATTAATCCTATTATCTCATTTGCCCCCCTCACTACGCCGGTTCATCAATACCAAAATCAATAATCGAGAGACGCTGGAAATGGATCTAGCAGAGCAGCGGCGATGCCCAAATACGATGTCCAAACTAGTAGACAGAGTAGTTATTGTGGACGGCTTATAGCTAGAGAGCCTAGCCATAATCAACTCTAGGGGAGTCGAGAAACAGTTATTAGAGAAAGGGGCTAGCCAATCAAACCTTGTCGCGAAGGGAGCATAGAGCCTAATCGCCAAGAATAGCCTCTACCCACGAGGTTGCTGCAGAAATAGATCCAGCTTTATTAGCTGCTAGTATAACGAACTTAATTACTAAAACATATTAAGAGCCATTATTACTTCTATACTATACTATTTACGCAGATTTGCTTCGGATCCAAGCTGCGTTGGCGACTCTGCTTAGGCAGGATCTTGCCTACGCAGTCTGTCCTAAGCGGGCTACTGCGTATATAGATTCTCCTACGCAGGTCTCTGCGCAAGCGGCTGTTTAGCCCACGCAAGCCTCCTGCGCAGCGTCTCCCACGCAGTCTTCTGCATACGCGGCTAGTCCACAAGCAATTATTTAACAACCCGCTCACAAGACTCTCCACATCAGCGCTCATACAAGTATACGCTAGGCTAATGAACGTCGTCTTAGCTAATCCACACAGAGGTGAACCCAACTTCCAGCCCATACTTATATATAGCAGCCACAAACAAACCTTACAAGCATTTTATCTTAATTTCAAGCTATATATACTACACCATTTATACCAACTAGTAGTTCAGTATAGTAGTAATAATTACGCAGAGGGAACTACTAATTTATATTCTCAATGCCCTCATATATAGCCTAAAGGTAATAGCACGCAATAATAGTCCAAAGTATAACGCAATCTTGCGCAAAAATCTCCCTTATTCCTCCTCAGAATCAATCCATCTTACAACAGAGACCAATTCATACACCCCACACAGAGCACACAAGACAAGAAGCCACCATCCCATTACTATCATCATAGCTATCAACATCGCTAACCATTAACCTCTATAGATCATATATATATCCAGAATAGTATCTGCTGCTTCACTAATATATAGTTATATAAATATACTAGCTATCTAAAGGTTTACTAAAAGCTATAAGATTAGTTAGCATAGAATAAGTATTATTTATGTTACCTAAACTTTTATACTATTCAATTACTAAATAGCAAATAGACTATATTAACAGGGCGTGGTCTAGGTTAGCTACTAGACTAGCATACTAAGATAATAAGCTCTCTAGAAAAATAGACTCCGAGGCTAGATTATAAACTTATAATATAGATATACACGCCTCTAGGCTAATCCTCACCTCAGGTAAGACGCTCTATATAGCTAGACTAATAAGCAGTTCTATAAGAGCTTGAATAATATCTTTTAATTAGAGTTATATATCTAACTAATCTAGTACTATAAGAAAATAATCCTCACGTAGTTATTATATATTAATAAAGTTAGTACCTCACTAAGTAGGTTATATTATATATTAACTCTTTATTCCTCAAATTGCCTAGTAGGAGTAAAAGGACCCTATGCTTATATTTAGTAATAAGTATAGTTAGCTTATTCCTAAGGGTTAGCTACCTGTTAAAGGCGCTCTTTAGTAGCTATTTCTCTAGTTTTGTGCCTCCTTCACTAGCCTGCTTTACTATAAGTAAGTTACTAGAAAAAAGCCTCTTAGTAAATTAATTAACTAGTAACTAGGAGGCGTTACTTTATTCTACCCCCCTACCTATTATCTTATTTAGGCCTCTTACCTAGTTATATAAATATACTATCTAAATATAATAGTAGCGCTTAATAGTAATAGAAAAGTAAACTAATAAACTTACTTTAGCTTTTAAGGGAATTAAGTTACTCTAATATAGATAGGCTATCTATACTATATTCTAGTTTAATAGGTAGGGTCTATTATATATTACTAAAGATGTTTTGGACTTAAGCCCTTAATGCCTTATGGCTAGCCTATAGGTATATGAGAGTCTCTGGGCTATTAATTTTCTCTATCTTGGCGATAATTATTAGGATTTATCTACCTCTGCTATCTTTTATATGCTTAGTTGGAGCGCTAGTATTATAAGCCTCTATAAATTTGCGCTTTAGCGACGCGCCTCTAAGAGCTTGTGGATTGGCTTTAGTAGAAGCAGCTAGTAAGTAGCTAGGTATATTTCTATTTAATCTAGAGCTTACCTTACTATTATACTTACTAGGAGATATAGCTATTATAGCTTGTATTTATTTAGGCTTAGGCTTAATAGTAGATACTATCTGGGGCTAGTCTATATACCTTGAAATTATAGTTATAAACTTATCTTAAAATGAAACATCTTTATTAAGTAAGGAGCTAATAGCATTAAAGTTGCAGTCTAGATAATTGCAGAAGCTATGCAACTTCTTTGCTATTAGTGGATATGCTGAGCGGTCGCTATGAGATGAAATATTACCTCCTGCGCCAAATCCACAGGAGCAGACATCTTAGAGCAAATAAGGTAATTAAGATAATAATGGGTATAGTAGCATGAGGCATCTTTAAATAATCAACCTGCAAAATCCAGTTTCATCTATTCATCATAAGGGTATTCCCTTATAGCGGCAGGGTATAGTGGCTTTGCTAGTATTATCTTTTGCCATATATAAAAATAGCTGTGGATTGAAGTAAGCTGAGCAAATGCCTGAGAGCTTTTCGGCCAGATTAGTGTGAATAAGCTAGCTATAGCTCGCAGGCAGCGTGGATTCGAAGAACGTCATTGAAGCGAATGGAAGTCATATTGGTTTGTGTGTTCCCAGGCTGGCGCCTGCCGTCTAGTTAGCAAGGGCCAGCCAACCCAGCGCGCATGCAGTCGCGCATAGAGGCCAATCGCACAAATCGCGTGCCAGCTAGTACTAGCTATGTAGATGCCTTGAGGGCATGAATGAGGACGAACGTGGGGACAGAGCAATGGTCTGCTACGCTCAAAGACTATTTCTCGAGAGCCTCAGGCAACAAACTCCCCCGCTTTTGCCATTAATTCCTATTCCAGACACTCGTGAACAAACTTCATTCTCCATACTCATCACAGATCGTAAAGTTTCCGCCAGATTATTCGCAAGCTAAACGCAATGGCAGAAGACGGTGCATCTACTCCCTACGGCGGCTTATGCAGCGCTTGCCAAAAGCTAGTGTATCGTTATTGTGCGGGTTGCCTGGGGGCGCCAGGCTACAAAGATGAGCCCGCTCTGCGCACGTCCTACTGTGGTCCTGCCTGCCAGCGCTCTCACTGGAAAGAGCACAAACCAGTGTGCAAAGTTATGCAAGCGCGTAAGTTGCTTTTATGTGCCGCTTCTTTTCTCGAAGCGGTTATGGTCCGCATGCGTACTCATGCCTACCTATTTGCTATTACGGCTATCGAGCGAGAAGTAAGCATTATCACGCTAGTTAAGTCGAATAATGACTAACTTCGTCTATCAAACTTTACGACTTTCTAACCGGACCTAGCGAGCTTGCAGGGTCATCCAGAGCTTGCGAGAGCTGTCTGTTTGCATGCAAGTGGTGTGGAAGCCATGATATACTTTTGCAACATTATTAAGGACATGCTTCCTAGTAAGCCAATGGATCGTTCTGACAGACACAGGCGGATGCACTGATATTGCAGAAGTTGACATTGTCCCAGAAAAAATGAGCATCCGTGTCTCTAGTGATCTAAGTATAGCTTGCGGCTAGAGAGTTGCGCACTAGATCTATAAAGTCTCGCTTGAGAATGGAGAGCTGTGGGCAATAGATATTACTGGGGCGCAGCATGGACGTTCTGATCTGCTTATGCTATAGTTAACCTATGTGGAAGAACGCAGCATAGCGATTAACCAGGAGTATAGCTTAGGCTTGTTCTGTAGTTAACCCGCATGGGAATCGCTCTACTGGATGTTACCCGCATTGTTGACGTAAGTGATGGTTCTAGCTGGCGCGTTTAATCAGGCAATACTACAGCTCGTGACAGCGCATAGTGGGAGTATGCAAACCTTGCTTGCTAGCTCTAGCACTACTTACTAATCTACAGCTAAATAATTCCTAAGTAACCTTAAGGTGCGACGATAGGATATTATTGCAAAGCCCCTTCTAATAGAGGTACCTATATTAACATCCTAGAAGCTATACCGTATTATGGCTGTTGATAGAAAGAGCAAAGGCATGTTTGCTGCGCGCCGCATCGCTAGGGGCACCTATCTGCTTATAGAGTCCTATCTTCTAAGTACCTAGAGATAAATCTAACTTATAAAAACTAGAAGCCATTATAGAATAGAATGTATAATTCTTGAGCTAGGCATAGCAACAGAGCTTTTTAGCCTTATATAACTACTATAGAACACGCTATAGCTAGGCGCTGGGTATTACTAAAATAAACGCGCTACTACTAGGCTCTAGCGCATGCAAAGTCAGTATTTTCCTTAAGGCGTCTTAAATTAACTACTCCTATAGATATAATAAATAGAATACCTAGAATACTAATTGAGGCTAACTTATAGTTTATATACTTAGGGATATTAATAATAGTAAGGAGATTATAATATCCTATCTTAGTATATTAGAAAATTAGTTTTTAAGGTAGTTATAATTAAAGGAATTATTTAGGTTTACTTATACTTATAAACTATATATACTTCTAAACTCTTAATAGAAATAAAGCAACTAGCGCCTCAATAGAGTTATATACCTTAATAAATAAATTAGAGATAGTATAGATATTATATTAACTCTCCTTATATACCTATAAATAGCATATAAGATAAAGTATCTTATAGAAAAAGAGGGGTTCACTAATATAAGAATCTTATAGCTATACTATAACATATTATAGATTGTAATTACTTATAGCAATAAAGCAATAGCCAGAGTTCTCACTAAGTAGGCATCTACTAAGAGACTTTATATAGAGGGGAGAAATAGCTCACAAGTGCTAAGGTTGTAGAGATATACTCAGAACCCCGCTAGCTATGCTCTATATAGCATATTAAAGAGATAGGCGCAAAAGGCCGACAATATACCATAAGATCTAAATCATTAAGATTTTGAGAAGTGGCTATAGAGACTACTAGCTTAATTACTAGAGGATTAAAGATATTGAGGCCCAGTAGATTTATATTTCACTTCAAGCTGCAAGACAAATATAAATATAGATTAATCCAAGGAAAGCATAGTTATATACTACTCCATCATTATAATATATCCCAAATATAAGTTATATTTATATTATAGTATCCTATGAAGGCTTTAGAGAATATTAAACTATATTTACTAGTAAGGTAATTAATTCAGTATTCAATCTATATATATAGGAAAACAGCGGCAAATACCAAATTATATTAATTATAGATCTAAGTAGGTAGATATCACAACTTATTTAGAATATATAGTAGTAGAAACACTACGGGTTGCTATTGCTATATGGGGAAATATAGGCCGTATATTTACACCTAAGCAAATAACTTTAGCAGTAAGTTCCTATTATCATCTATATCTACTTATAAAATATATGCCTATTAATATCGCTAGTAAATGCTAGCTAGACTAATATCTCCCTATGCTTAAAAGAGGTAAAGATAAACGCTAGCTGAGGACTCTCAGCAGCTTTATCTAAATAAATAAATATACCTATCAGTAAGGGCGGACCCTTTAATGAATTATAAGTATATGCTAACCTCAACTTACTTCTACTATATATAGTAGCTATAAGCGCGTTAGCTATCGCCTATATATAAGCTTCCTCAGGCGCTAGTAGCGATATTCTCTATACTATAAACTCCTCTAGTCTATAGGCAAGAGAAGCCTAACTAAGACCCTGGATATAGCTGTGGAGAAGCTATAGCGTCTCAACTATATCCCGGCGCCTTGATAGCTAGCATGGAATTATAGTTAATTATCTATTAAGCTGCTAGAGATACCCACTTATATATATACTATTAGCTTCAAGGCGCATATTAACTAGGCAGTAGCTCTTATTAAATATTAACTTATACTTTAAACCTAGTAGGCTAAAATTAGTAAAGGTATATCTTTTTATAAAGTTAATAACTATTATATTAGAAGCTAGCATTATATCCCTTAGCTCCTTCAGCTTATACTAAAAGATCTCACTATTTAAAAGAAATAATATCAACGCCGCTAGGTCAGCGCTATACCCTTTTTTCTTAAGAATATCGCTATTAAGCTAGATATTATATACATAGCAATTAGCAACTATAGCAAGACGATCAAAACGTTTAGTCACGCATCTCCTATAAATATTAGTATTAATAGTAGGGGATATAGAAGTGTGGTTTTCTAATAATAATAAATACCTCCCTACTATAGATAGAACCTAACCTGCAGCCTGCATTTAGAAATCACGTGTAGACGATAATATTATAAATGAAGAACAAAGCTTTATTACCTCCTCAGAAAACTTAATAGATTTAATAACTAGTTCCCCTTCTAAATTCCTAAATAAGGTTTTATACTTAACTTTAAAGGGTTCTAATCTACTACTATAAGGTATTAGCAGGTTTATCTATTCCCCCCCATAGTAATTTTCCTAGTATATCTAAGCTTTAGTCCACTAGATATCTAAAGTAATTACCCTAATAAGCTTAATAGCTTTCTAAGTATATACTATTTAAGTACCTTTCCTGAAGTAAAACTTATTATTACGCCTAGACTTATATACTAGCTACCTACTAAGTATCTTAGCTAAGAATTATAGGTAAATTTTAGTTTTAATAGGCCTTACTAGTAGTCCAAACAGATAGCTTCCAAAATAATATAGTAAGTCCATAGCATACATAACTGCCTCTACCTCCTCCTCATTATCTTATATAATATATTTAGTATTAATCCACGTATATCTAATGCCTATATATTATATATATATAGCAACCTATCTTATAATATAGGTTTAAATATATAAAGTCTTAATACTACTATTTTAATCCTCAATATAGTAGCTACTAGGTGCGCTGCTCTTATATATAGAGCACTGCTATAACCAAGAAAGAATAGTATAATTGTTAATGAAGATGTTCCTCTATGCGTCCTTGAATATAATAGTGCTACTATAGCTAGTAAGTAGGAGGTATTTCAAATTATAAATAGAGCCTAATGCCTTATATTGCCATATAGTAGTTATCTTGATCTTCTATATTAACGTAATAATAGGTATGCTAATTTCCTTCCTAATCTGCTCTATGGAGAGTGTGCCATGGGCTATAGTGCTAGCCTACTAGAAGGAGAGGTTAGTTTATAATAAAAGTTTATTAAAGCAGGCGCCTAGATGAGAATAAACTCTGATAATTAGGGAGCAGAAACAATTGCCTTATTTTGCTTCTCTTGATTGTGGGAGTAAGCTATTTCCTATTATCTCAATAATAATAGGTCTATTTAGCAGGTTTAGAACCTCTTTCCTATACATTTTATCTACTAAATAAGTATCTTAGGTATCTTAGAATATTCTATAGCACTAACGCAGATAATATAAGGGTAGATAAGACAGTTAAGAAACTAAAAGATCAAGGGGTTAGAATATTGGGGGTTAGAGGTAATAGAAGGCTAGCACATCAAGGCGCGTCGAGGACGTTCATTATGTAAGCGCAGCCTCGACGGAAGAAGATTCGCGAGGCCGCAACCAAACTGGCTTTCCACAACCAATGATCGTTTGTTTTAGTACTAGGCACTGCGGGTGCTGGCGGCATATATAATCTATTCACAAGCGCCCTAGCCCAGCGAACGGGTAGCTTGCTCATAAGTCGTTAGAGATGGTATTCCTTTTTCTTCTTATGAGACGGGCTGGGGACCCCGGCCCTCCCGGGGCATAGTATAGCTGCTCCGCCCCCCATATATATATAGGCTAGCTTAAGGCTAGCCTATCCTAATGCGTCTTTCCCTAATAGGCGTTCTATTATATACTTCTTATATTATAGCCTACTATAAATATAGTGCGTCCCTAGAATATAGCTTATATATATTATATATCTTAGTTAGCTAAGTCCCTCTAGAAGCTAACTAGTTGGAAAATCACTATGAGCCCTACTACTCCTCTAATAAGTATTATGACCTCCACAAAAGTAGCGTCGCCTTCTTGCTCTCTTCTAATCAATAAGCCCCAGCAGTATTGCCTCTTTTGCAACAGATACACTAGGGTGCGAAATTCCCAGGGCAAATAACTAAGTGCTAATTTATATCGATCCGTTCCCTATTAACTGTCAGAAGTATTATCTCAGGCAAACTCGCCGGGCGCAACCTTGCGCATTCAGTAGCACGCTGTACATTATCTTGGATGGACTTAGTATATATTCTGCGGATTATTAATAAGTATTCTGCTTTAAAGGATTAGGAGAGCAATTGTTATCTTTATAATTATGTGGTGTCGCATGATCTAAGACGGGAATTAGTGCCTCTTCTAGCCTATGCATAGTATCTATATCTCGCTCTCCACGGCTAGTTGGAATAATAGGCGCAGCATATGCTATAGATAGTAGTTACGTATTACTCACCCCACGTACTCACGACTGAGATACTGTTCCCTAAATTACTAAGCTCTTGTCTTCTCGGGGAAGATGGTCCCGTTCCACAGGTCGAGTAAGATTTCTGATATATTCTGTCTAACTTGCTAGAACACATCAAATCGCCTCCAACAACCAACTGCCGCTAAAGAGGTAGCTAGAATACCCACCATAACAACAAGGTTGGCACTAGTCCAGCCCGATTTTCCCAGTCCTGGGCTGAGCTGTATTTAGACAGCGCGTTTATCCATCCAAGAGCGTCGCAGTGCCCATGTATCTAGAGGTAGCCTATGTGGGGGAAGGAGTCATCGGAGGTCCCAATTGGGAAAGCCCGTTGTACATATACCCTACATAAGGTACATCCCTAGAACCACCATAGCCTGGAAGAGACATCCCATCTATAACTACCACATTCCGCCCCATCTGCGAGGTATCATATTTAGCTCCCACTCCGAGGTATATGCGAGATCGACATTAGTCTATAATTGAGAAGTAAATAAAGAATTAGCGTTATTAAGTTCTAGCCGACATATCTTAGCAGGAGGCTAGTGTGGATATTACTACAGCATTCGACGACATCTATTTAACTATATCCCACTTATCTTAATAATATTCCTCTATACCTATACCCTCCTATTATTAAACCTATCTACTCTGATATTAGCAACCTCTATCACCTAATAGTATAAGTCTGATCTATTATTATAAGACGTTAGAGTTTAAAACTAGTATCTCCAATAAGATCTAACGCTAGCTACTACCCACCTATCGACGAAGTGGATATTACTAACTACATCCCAGATCCAACCACACTAAAGTTTAGCGTTTTTACTAAGCCTAATTCTATAGTTATAACTGGGGAATAAATAATAATACTAGCTGAGAAGCTACTATTATAATCAAATCAATATCCAGAGTTATATTAGTAGAATATAACTCCCATAAGGTTAATTTAGAGATAAACCGCAATATATACCTCACTTTATAATAAGGATAGCATTAATAATCTAGTATCGCTATTAAGGTTATACTATTTAAGATCCAATCAAAACTCTTCACTATTATCGCTAGATTAAGTATCCTCTAAAATATTAAATAATATAACTCCTCCTAAGGACTAACCTATAGCAAACCTACCCCTCCCCACCCTTACTTATAGCATATTTAATAGCTCTATTATAGCATTAAGATAGTTAACTTAACTAAAGTGGGATTTTCAGAAGGTAGGCCATAAGCTAAATACTCTACTAGCTTCTTAAGTTCTTAGAATAATTAATATATAATATGAGGGAGTAGCTACTACCTACCTTAATAGTATCCTCTATTTAGCTAATATTATGGAACGAGCTACTAAAGATCTAGCTACCTAATAAAACCTTATAACAGTAGAATAAGCCTTAAAGGAGAGGTTCCTAATAAAAATTATTAATCCTAAAACTAATACTAATAATATTAACATACTAAAGTAGGAGACCTCTAAAGCCCTGCTCGTATACTATAACTAAGCTTTATTACTATTATACTAAATCAGTTATAAGGATAATAACGGGTATGCGACTCTAACTATACTAGAGAAAGCGGTTCTAAAGGGATTAGTCCATTAGTTTATTACTAGGCTTCACGACGCTAAGCTCCGCCAACAAGCATTAAGCATATCGGCGATATTATTAACTAGCCTGAAATCCGCGTATAATCTCACCCGCAATGCGCAGCAGGTTCTCAAGGAATAAAGTGCCAATAATAAGAAATAGGCTGAGATGATCCGAACTCATATTCTAGAGGATCTAGTTACTTATTAAAACCCAGGCTGTAGGCTAAATTAACTATTAGTATAATAATTTACCTAAATATAGCTATAATAGCTAATCTAAGCTAACTATAGTAGATATTTAATTAATCCTTTTTTATAGCCTTTATAGCCTCGTCTCCTATCTCTCCTAGCGTTATAACTACATGTGCCCTAGCTATCTTAATTACGCTAGGCCGCGTTGCTAGCATTATTAATGCCGCAATCTAGTTGCTAGCAAGGCCAGTAGAATAGTCCCTAGTATCCAAATAACTAGCAATAGCTATTATATAATAGCTATAATAATACTAGTAATAATAGTAATTAGTAACTATACTAGTTAGCCCCTCGCAGTAGAGGTTATTAAGCAGGTTATAACATTAGGATTAACTTTAGCTAAAAGGACCCTACCCTCCCCAATCTACTAGATTGCAAGAGGTTAAGTAATATCTATATAAATAGATTAAAGCTGCTCTAAGACGGCGAGATATATTACTTAGGATATAGTAATATTAGATATTACTAACTAGATTGCCCAAAAGGCCCCCAGTATTAATTAGCCCCTTAGGAATAAGTTATCTTAAAGTTATTGATTTTCCCTTATAGCTGAAGTTTCTCTAGAGGGATGCGTGCCCCTCGTGGTGTTATAGATGCTCATTCAGCATAACTATACCTATATATAGCGCTCAACTACAGATAGAACCAGCCTACCCCGCCAGCTAGTGCGCTAACTAACGATCCTATCAAAAACCCTTAGGACTATATAGATATTATTACTAATAGATAATATTATAAGTTTACCCCGCTAGACGATCTAGATAATATTGTCTCCCTAATAATAGCTGAGGAGGAAATCCGCATCCATACTAATAATAACTAGGCTGGTTTTATTAAGTTATTAAACTAAGTAGCCTCTATTCTAACTATTATATATAATAACTTATTAGATCCCAATAAATAAGTATTAAAAATCAACGCTATAGTAGTATAAGCTAGATCTTCTAAATCCTAAGGGAAATAGATAGAGATAATTCTATAACGCCCTATAGCCCATATTCAATAAGTAATAAAAACTAAGCTAACTAAGGGAAAGGCAACTTATTAAGCCTGTATTATTCAGATACTAGGGGCTAACTTATAGGAACGCATCAATATTAAAAATTTAGTAGTTGCTAATAATATTACTAACGCTCCAGCTAAGAAGAAACCCAAGCATTATGCCAAATTAATAACTATTATAGCTTAGGACGAATAACCCCCTATCAATATCAAGAGGCTAGCTACTAATATTACACTTAAGATATCTTTAGTTAATCTAATGCAATTAAGTCCTGAGTTCTTGAAGACGTTGCGCGCATTGTTATAGCGAGTAGTCGTTTAGAAACCTCATAAAGAGAAGAAAAAGGTAGTTATAGACTCCAATCTAGCAATAGCTATTAATAAATTCAGCAATATTAAGACTACTCACAACCTGAGATCAAATATCTAGTTATTCTCTAAGAATTATAAAGCTACTTATCTATTCCGCCTAGAATACATATTATCTACCCCTACTTCAGTTTATTATTTACTAATATAAGTAGCGCAAGCTAATTAAGCTTCTAAAATAAATATTATATTACCCCATCTTATTAAGGAATATAGATTTACTCAGCATCCTCTTACTGGGATCAGATTTAAAGAACTAAATATGGGCGTAGCTAGTAAATTAACATATAATATAACATATTTTATAGCAATTAAGATCTTAACTTATAGCATTAAATATAAGATTTAGGGATGTATATCTAACCTAGAGACTCTAATTAGTTAGTTCTATTACTACTAGGAATACTATAGTTATATAACGTGCGAGCCGTTATTAACCCCTAGGCCGGTTGAATGTGGATTAGAGATACTTATCGCAGAGAACGTGCCATCCAGATTATAAGCCCCTAAATAGAAATATCTACTAATTAGAAGCTTATTCTATCCCTAGCAACTAATACTATCAATTTAACTAGATAAGATTAGTTAGTTAATATTATAGAGGAGGTAGATTCTAGTTCTAACTATTCTAATAATTCCTCATCTAATAACTCTATTATTTCATCTGATTTAGAAAACTAAGCATCTAGCGCCGACCTAGGCATATCATTAAAATACAGCCAACAGACACAATATTATTAATATTAAGGAATAATAAGACTGAGACTACAATTGTGGATTTTAGAGCTAGATTCTCTTATTAATAGGATACTAACATAGCGTAGTTAATATCACATACACCCCATTTAATAAAAGCTAATAATATCCAGGCAGAGTATTATTTATTTCACATATTAAGTTCTACTATTAAACAACTAGAGTTACTCAACTTAATATAACCTGAGATTAAGCTACCTAATTATATTAAGCTTACTATACTACCTTAACCTTTATTATAATAAACCTTATTTCTAACCTAGCGATGTATCAAACGCCTATTAACTAACTATATAATGCTAATAATAGATATTAACCTATAGTAGAACGAAGAACCTATTTATTTAGGCCCCAATATACCTAAATCTAATATGGAGGAGATAAAGCGGGTAATATATATATATCATATATTATTTTTAAGCCTTCCTAATAACTTTCCCACAACTAATCTATATACCCACATTCCACGCTTAAAAGAGGGAGCTAAGCTATAGAACTTAAGCCGTTAAAAGCGTTAGAATCTAACTAAAAAGTACTAGATAGATAGGTTAGTATAAGAAGGGTTAGATATTAGATTATATAAATCTATAGTTATAGCTAATAGCGTAGCATCTAAATGTGGAGCACAACTAGTATTAATATAGAAGAATAAGGATCCTTAGGGTAAATATTAGTTTATAATTAATTACCGCAATATTAATAAGCAGATTCCTACCTCCCTAATTCCATTATTACGTGAGATTTATAAGAACCTATTAGATCCGTATATTAGATTATACTTATTATAGGACCTGAAATATATATACTAGTCTATTCCTATTCACCCGGATTATTATTATATCTATGCGTTTAATATTCTAGAATACCCTCAACTATAACTAATAAGAATATAATAAGGCGTAAAGGCGTTAGCTTATTAGATAACTAAGTTTAGCAGGATATTCTTAGGCTTAATCCCAGAACTAAAGCTAGAACCGTTATTGCTCGTTATATTAAAATAAGGGGGAATAGCACCTATTAATATATATTTCAATAATATCTTCACGAAGTTTCAGACCTAGGGAGAAGAGTGGGAATTTATTAAGTATTATCTATTACCTCGCCTATTATAGGCTATAGTATAGTTATCTTAGAAGAAAACTAGTTTAGAGCTAATATTAATTATTACTATAGGTTAGACTCACGAGATTAGTGGAGTTACTTTAATTAAGCTAGACCGCATTATAAAGATTAAGGAATAGCTAATACCTATAAACTAGACCAGAGTTTGCGCATTCGTTGCTGCAATAGGACCCTGCTGATAATAGATGAAAAATTGCGCTAAAGTAGCCTAACTGTTATATCGCCTGACTAGATCCATGCTATAGCATTAGGGACCTTCTGAAGCCCTATTATTTGCGTTAATAAAGCAACTAGTAGAAAACTCTATTAAATTATATAGATTAATAGTTAGTAAGCCTATTTAGCTCTATATAGATATATCGAAATATGCGGGTGGATATATTATTCTGTAAAACCAAGCAGCTAGTTAAATCCCCATTCTATATGATTTATTCTTACTAATAAAAACTTAATAAAACTATAGAACCTATAAATGCGAGTTGCTAGTAATAATTAAATTCTGCCGTTATTATTTATATTTTCTTCGCATAGAGTCGCTATTAAGTATATATATAGATCACAAACCCCTAATATACTTCCTAATATCAGCTTATTATAATGGGATCTATGTAAGATAGGTATCTGAATTGAGAATGCTGAATATCTAGATTGAATATATCTAGGGCAGGCGCAACGCTGCCGCTAACGCGTTATCCAGAATAGTTTTTCCCTTATATAACTATAATAGCGACTAGTTAGATATATTTAGTAACTAATCTGACGATGGATAATGGAGATAGAAAGATAGAAGTGGCGGTTATAAAGAGTTATTGAGATGGGCGTTAAATAACTAGCTAGATATGAAGGCTATTACTAATATTATAGATACCCTATTCACTAAATGAGGAGGAAACCTACCTGCCCCCCCTGCAGGCCCTATTGAGGGTATAGCGATAGCTACTAATATAAAGATAGCGGAACTCTCATTAAAATCTGAACCCTCATTAAAATAGCTTAATAACCTGTAGTATAAGGAAATTATCACGTTCCTAACTTAAGGCGGAAAGTTTAATAACTACTATAATCGCTAATTAGCTAACTAATGCAGATCTTTTATACTAGTCGACGGCGTTCTATATAACATACACTAGGGGATAAAATAGTGCTACTTAACCCAATTTGAAGCTGCTGAGGCCTATCGAAAAGCACATAATAATGCTAGGTATTATAGGCTGAATATAATGAGATGTCGACTAGCTGCAACTGTTTTTTAGCTAATAATATTATCTAATGTTATTGAGTATATTAATAGATGCTAGCCTTGTGCTAGCGTGGGACCCCATAAACTACTATATCCTAACTAGATAATAACGATATTAGAGCCTCTACAAGTTATTGGAATTAACTATTTGGGACTATTACCTATATCTAATTAAGGGAAGAAATATTTATTAGTTTGGATTAACTACCTAAGTAAATTCTGCTAGGGAAAACTAGTTGAGACCGCCGCTATAATAGAAGTAATCCCTCATATTAAAGACTAGATAACTATAATTAGAATATCACTATAAGTAGTATATTTAGATACTAGTAGAGCATTTATCTTAATAGACTTCAAAATAGCAATAGTAAGTCGTGGAACTAGCGTGGTGCCCGCACCCGCAAAATCCCATAACTTAGTTAGAATAATTAAAATATATATTTATTTAATTATAGACCTTATTACTAAATAAATCTTAAGTAAGAAGTTCCTATCTGGAGACTAGGACCTATACTACGACAATATATTGCAAGATATTAACAGGCAGTAGATACTAATAATTAGATACTTACTAGTAGAGATCCTACTAGGTCGTGAGATAATAACTCAGCTAATATTGCCTGCCACTGCGATAGAGCTGTTGGAACTAGAGGATTTAGTAAACGCCGCTATGGCCTATATCGCTGCTATAGATTATTAAAGAAGAGTAGTAATAGAAGTATAGGATGCTTAGAACGCTACTAGATTAGCTAAATATAAATAACAAGTCATAACTCTATTTAAATATGGCGACCTAGTTATATTAGTATAAAATATGGAGCCTCTAAAGTTTGAACCTCATTAGAGAGGCCCTTTTGCAATTAAATATTATATTAGATGCATTACCTACTAAATCAAATAACTAGATAGATCCCTAATTCTATATAACTAATATTGGGATTAACTAAAGCTATTCTCACTGCAACAAGGATATCTGCAGTTAGATGCTAACTTAACCTTACTTTTCTTATAGTTATTGAGATGATACTAACGACCTCATTACTAATAATAGCTCAATATGTAGATATCGTTAATGTGGTTGGGTTATTAACTAAGTCGCTCCTTCCTTTTATATTTCTAATAAGTACCTTCCTCTCATAAGATAATGATTTCTTTTTAGATCGCTCCTTCCTTAATAGAGATCACTATTGCACCTTTCTTTTGAACTAGAAAACCCTAGGTATATAAGAAAAATCTTCACGCCCTTTTTTATTATTAAACTCTTCCACCTTTATAACCACCCTCAATACCACTACCTCTTCCTCAAACCCCCCTTTCTTACTACTACTTAACTATATCCTTATCCCCTTCTATCTTACTTATTATTAATAATAGTTTATTATTCTTATTAACCTTAGACTATATTATTTCACTATATTATTTTACACTAATATTTACTATTCCCATTATATCTCCCTCAATCTAATAATAAGGTATGCCCAAGAGCCTAGCCTAGACTTATAATAACGATATTACTCTCATTCGCATTTTAAGATAGAAGTAGAACTTACCTAATTTTAATTAAGGATAGTTAATTACTATATCTTTAATATCTAGTTCCCCACCTTTAACTCCTAGAGCTTATTTAATACCACCCAATATATCTTCTAGTAAGGGAAAGGCTAGAAAGGCTAGAAAATTAGGAAAGATTATAAAATAACAATCCCCAGCAGGAAGGTTAGCTATATTAGCTAAGAAAAATGCGATAGGAGGGGAGGATAATGCTATTACTAACGATTATAATAATAAATATCAAGAGGAGAGCTATTAATAGTTAATCTATATAACTAGTGTGGTTACAAATAAGGGACTTGAGGCCGGCATTTTCAACGCTAATATAGTCAAGGAGTTAAATACTTAGGCTAAACAACCTATCTTCAGAACTATAATAGGCATCTCTAACAGCCCGAATTATTAGGAAATTAATCTCGCTATTAATTCACCTAATAAGATAATCACTAAGATAACTCTATAGGTATTTACAATTTGCATTATATAGTTAAAGGGAAAATAGGATAACTTATTTAGATCTCACAAGGACTTATAATAGGTATTAATAGCTATAATTATTATTATCCACGCGATCGGACGCAATAAGCTAATTAACCTAGAACTCATTAATCCTATCTATATTATTCTGCTTAATAAGGTTTAATACTAGAGACTATTTACAAAAAGACCTATAGTATTCTCTTAGAAATAAACCATTAAGCCTAAGGATATTGCTAACAAACCTCTTATTCCCAAATCGGGCCCAACTAATAATACCAATAAGGATCTATTCAAAATACCTCAGAAGGAGGCCCCAGCTCTAACGGGAACGGGAGAAGAATATAATAATACAGATAATAATAAATCAGATAGAGAGTTAGCTATATTTAAGATATTAACTAGCGCTAGATATAAAGCTAATAACCCACATAAGCCTATTATTATTAATAACAATAATATAATTCTAGGAATATCTTATAAATTCAGCTACAACCTATATACTAATAATAAATATAACAACAATTACATCTCTAAGAGCAGATTACTAGGAGTAGATTACTAATTTACTAAGAGTAAGAAGAATAAAATACAAAAGGAGGCTAACAATACTATTAGCTTAGCTCTAGCTAAGTATTAATTAAAGATTAAGTTGACATAGCTATAAGAATTGCTTTTAGTAGAAGGTTATAATATCGCTAAGAGAAAGCGAGAGTTCATAAAGGAATAAGTAGCATTATTAGAAACCATTAAGCTAGGTCTGGGATCCCGTCACCTATCTATTATTTCATTAGCTATATCCACTCCCATAAAGCGTCGTCGGGGACCCGGATCAGTCATAAGCGCAAAGAAACGCAGATAGTGAGGCTAATCCAACATATCTTATCTATCCCCCGCAATCTCAGTGCTTAATATATATAATCAAAATTCAATATAATCACAAAATAAAAATTTAGTAGTAGATTACTTAGGATTTTTAATATTGGAGGTAGTATAATAGCATTCAATTTTTAGGCCTAGCGTAGCATTTTAAATAGCTTTATTAGTTTTTAGAAGGTTATTAGTAGGGGCACCGACGTGTAGTTAGACGTGTGGGGGAAGGAGTTATCAGAGGTCCCAATTGGGAAAGCCCATTATATATATACCCTACATAAGATATATCCCTAGAACCACCATAGCCTGGAAGAGACATCCCATCTACAACTACCACATTCCGCCCCATCTGCGAGGCATCATATTTGGCCTATGCGACCAGGTAGCTTGTGGGGCTTGTTCACAGGCGACGCTCCACCAATCCGGATTGTTTTTGGCAATAAGCGCCACAGAACGAAACTGGCTATGGGATATTTGTGCACAACTATCAATTTATCGACATCGGGTCGATCCACGGGATTAATGACTTTCGCAATTTCTCAGCATACCTTATCTAGGAGACTGTTTGGACCGTCGGACGGGACGTGCTGAGGCTAACGGGGCTCTGCATGCACAAGTCAGAACTCCCCAGATAAGAACAACCGACTGTATTATGCTACTATCATACAATATAAGTTGTAGCGCCACCTTAGGCGCTAACTACGGTTCCATTTCTAACCCCACAGCCACTAATATAGCGCCTTGGTTTATACTTACTTGCGTGCAATCCCTCTACAACCTAATAGCCATCGCTCTGATATGTACTGCTCTGCAACCGCTCAGATTGAAACCGACAAACTGCGGTGCTATCCACATCACTGCCAGGGTCTGACAACAATGCACCTATCATCTGCGGCATACTCTCAATACGGGGAGCTTTGTGGATAACTAATGCCTAGATACTATTCTGATGCTACAGGACTAAAGTTCAGATCACGTTCTTAAGGATCATGTTATATGCGTGATCCAAGCAGATATATATAACGCTGCTCTGCTGCTTCTGCAGAAGAATCGGCACTAGTGAGAATTTGGTTGCTAGCTATAGTATATAACTCATAAGAATCACTAGTAGTCGTTATTAAATAGGGCGTGTTCTTAAGACTACAGTCTTCTTATAACTGCATCTAGGGTTATTCCTCTACTAATATTAAATATAGATAATTAGACTTAGTAATAGGACTTAAATTCGTCTGCGCAGCTAATATATATAAAGCAGTTATTGCGACTAGTAATGCCTGGGATAGCACTATTACTAGTTTCTGGTTTTATGGTCTGAAAATAATGATTTGGTCCTGATCCTCAATCCTAGTATTAATTAAGTATAAAATAGGTAAGTCCCAGTAGCTGAACCACATTTAAGCAGCTCTGCCTACTATGCAGCTAGAAGGAAATATTTAGATAATTATTTCCCTAGGTATTTAAGGGAAACTAGTAGTTACTAAGTATTGAGGTTCTTTACGGGATATATACTTATATAACTAGGCAAATTCTTACTATTATAAAATAAATATTCCTCAACTTATCTAGGTTAGGTTACTAGATATAGATAGACTATAAGCGGGACACTTATGAGCTGCTACACTTAGTCTAGAAGTTCTAGACGTATTAATAAACTAGCTAAGCAGAGTAATAGATAAGTTCAGCCCGCTCGTCCATTATGTCCCGTTGCATTAAGTAAGAGGATATAGGGCCTATTCTGCTAATAAAGCTGTCTAGCGTAATATATAAAAACTCTTTCCCCTCTATGCTTAGAATGCTGCTATTAGGTCGCTATATCTTCAGTAAGAAGGTTCTATAAAGGGGCACGCCAGGTGAGTCTATATTTTCAGTATATTAATTAATGTCAAGGAAGTTTCAAGATTATTATACTTGAATTAACTAGGAGATAGTTACTAGGATTATTTACATAATGAGGCTATAACTATTTTCTTGAGGAGAGTCACAAGAGTAGTTAAATTATATAGACCTCATTGCAGCTATGATCTCGCAAAGAGTATTATCTCAAGTGCCCGCTATAATATAGCAGATTCCAAGGAGTATTGTGGGATTATACCCCTGCTATGAAGTAGGTTAGATAATAGCTATCTGCAATACAAATGAGACCCTGAATAAAGGAAACCTCGTCCCATGTGCCAAAAACTCAAGGGCCCTTGCGAATAACGCGCAGTTAGTAGGTATGCAATTATTATATCAATAAACGCAGCATTTGCACACAACGGCTTGCAGCTATCATCAGGCTGGACGAATCAGGTCATACAATCAACCCACATTCAAACACATAGTGCAGCAGAAGCAGGGTACCACATATCTGTAGTGGCCTTCTCAATTTATATCTACTGCAGAATGTAATTCTAAAGGCTAATTATAATTGAGATGCCTATAAATTCAGATAACCAGTGAAAACCCATTACCTCATTACTTACTGCAGCTTTGCTGCAGAAAATAGATAATAAATATAGTAGCAGTATAGAAGCCTTTAGCTAGGCGCAGGTATGCTTATCCCGCTACGTCATATAGCTATTACTATCATCCTCTGCATGGATCAAAGTTTAGCTGGAAGTAGTCTTTATCAGTTTAGCAGGTCTTACTTCCGTATTCAACAGCTTCATCTAAGACAGCAAACTGCTTAATGCCTCCACAGAATACCAAACCAACCTATTCAGCCTCGCAGTCAGAACAAGCACACCAACTAAGATCTTCTAAGCGCCGCCTTAGAGCCACCAATTTATAATAAATCCTTTTGTTCCGGACGCATAATAATAAACGTCCCTCAAATTACCTCACATAGGCCAACAGCATACAGCCACAACTTCAACAACTTCGCATCCTTATAAAGCGAGAGGCTAGTATATAGGAACGTTTATTAGTAGTATCATCACGCTTAATAGCTGCAGTATTATTATTTCTATAGAAGATCCTAGTTAGAGAAGATATAACAGAAAAAATAGCAGCTAGAGAAAGAACGCAAGTTTTGCAGAGCTTAACCTAGAGAGATAATATATTCTAATAAACTAGAGAATACTAAAATAACTTTAAGAAGATTAAGTAACACGTAGAGGAAGATATTATCCTATCTATACCTAATCCCAATAAACTATTTAAATTAGAAACTAATACCTTAGATTTTACTATAGGCATATAACTTAGATAATAAGATAACGAGAATTAACTATAACTAGTTACCTTTATATTAAAAAGTTTAATAGACCTAAGCTTAACTACTAGATATATAATAAGGAACTTGTAGTAATTATTAAAGTATTTAAAAGGTAGAGACTATAACTATTAGAAATAAAATACTTAGTTAAGATATATATAAACCATAAGAACCTTTCTTATTTCATAACCTCAAAAGCACTTAATAAATAATAAATCAAATAGTTAGAATTCCTATCCAAATTTAACTTCAAGATTAACTATAAAAAAGGAAATAAAAACAGCAGAGCTAACACTCTCAGCCGCTAATTAGACTATAATATCCTAGTACTAGAGGAAACTCAAGTTATCTTGAAGCAAAATAAGAATAGAAACCTTATGCTAGTAACGAGACTCTTAATAATAGCTAGGAAGGTTAATACTAGCTTAACTAAACGAATAACCCCTAAACCTATTAGGGAAATACACTCAGCTCCAGCATATAGACACTAAGGCGTTACTAAGACATAGAAACGCATCCAGCAATACTATAATAAAACTACTATATAATAAGAAATAGCAAATACTATTAAAAACTGCGAAATTTACGCTAAGAGCAAACCTAGCTAATATCAACCCTATAGGAAAATTTAACTACTACTAGTACTAGAAGCAGTATAGCAATCTATATCTCTAGACTTTATTATTAAATTACTAAAATCAAAAGAACTAATAACTAATACTAAGTATAATAGCATTTTAGTTATTATAGACTAACTTATAAAATATACCTACTTTATCCTATATATAGAGTTAAGCACTACAAAAGACCTTAGTTATATATTTCTAAAAACTATTATTAGCTAACATAGCATACTAATAGAAATTATATTAGATAGAGATAAACTATTCACTTTAAAGTTCTAGAGATCCCTAATCTCATAGCTTAGATCTAATTGTAAACTCTTAACTGCTTTTTATCTGCAAACCAATAGATAAACTAAATAAATTAACTAAATCCTTAAGATCTACTTAAATTATTATATTAATTATAAATAAGATAATTAGGTATTACTACTACTAATAGCCTAATTCGCCTATAATAGTATAATAGGAGAAAGTATAAAAGAATTACTATTCTATCTTAACTATAGATTTAACCCCACTAAATATAGAGAACCACAATAGGGCCTAGCAGCACTTAAAGCTGTGGCGGATATTAGGAAAATTCGGGAAATCCAATAAAACCTCCCGAAGAACCTCAAATTTATACGCAAACGTATATGTAAATACGCCAATAAGAAACAAGTTAAGGGACTAACTCTAAAGGAGGGAGATAATATCTACCTCACCTAATAAAGTATCAAGACTAAATAACTAAGTAACAAATTAGACTATAAAAAACTTAGACTATTTCAAATTAATAAAAAACTATTAGATATTAGCTATAAACTCTTACTACTAGATACCATAAGGTACTATCTAATCTTTTATATTTTACTTCTCAAACTAGCACTATAAGGATCACAAATAAATAACCTCATTATTATAGAATTAAATAAATTATTAACTATATTAAAAATAAGAATAAAACCTAATACCTCATTAAGTAGAAAGAATATAGACATAAAGATAATATATAGGAACTAACTATAAATCTCAAATATACATAAGATTAACTCCACACATATTAGGAACAACAAAAAACAAATAAACCACAAACAGCACCCGCACCTAAGGGAATACGTAGAAACAAGACCTAAATTATTTAACCCCAACTAATAATTAGACCACTATAATAAGACCAGCTGCGAGATTCTAACCTATTTATATAACTTAGGATGCTAGCAAATTAGGACGCCTCACCTAATGAAAGATTTGGGGTACTAGGGTTCTAATCCCCTAGGACTATATCTAAATCTATTATACTAAAACTACCTATAAACTAAGCCTCTAGCACGGGAGAAACCAATAGTTCCTCCTCAGTAACTTTATAACCCTTATAAAAAACTATCCTCTTCTGTTTTCTCAAATGATCTAGCTACGCTATAGACTTATCTAACTCAGCCTGCGTAGTATATAAGGCAGCAGCCTTTTTATATAATACCTCCTCCTCTACTACTTCAGCATCCTCTACATAAGCCGCCTCATCTAGCAATTAGTTAACTAGAGCATAAGTTAGCAAAATAAAAAACACTAGTATAGTAATAACATATATAAGCGCAAACCGCATTAGCCACCACATTACATAGATACCCCAAATAAGTATACTTACTACAAACTTCACCTCTAGAGAGAAGCTTATAATACTTCCCCAACAAATAATAATATAAATAAGGTATATCAATAATAATACTAAACTTAGTAATATAAAGCGTATAATTATAATAATAAAAAGTAGAGGTAGAATATAAATTTAATTTTTAAATACAACCTGATATAGTATTAGCACCATAAGAAAACTAGGGAGTATAATTAATAGATCCCCAACCTAGGACTAATAACCTACTTATATTAGGTCTTAAGGATAAAACCTTTAGAAGAGAGACCTAATATTATAACCTATTATATAAGGATAATAACTAACTAAACTACCTAGGCATTAGATAGCTAGGGCAGGATATTTATACTATAGGATCATAGGAACACTAGGGATACCCACAGCATAGAAGAACTATAGTATAAGTTATATAATAATAAAATAAAGAGTAATTAGTAGAGTATAGAGGAAAGCGCTCAGTAATTAGTTAGTCTTACTAACTAGTTGCAATCACTAATATATAAAGGTGATTACCTAGCAGCAGGACTAGAAGAGGCTATTTGGGACTTATATATAGTATAGACTTAGGACTCCTAAGAGTAGACTCCCATAGCTCTTTAGCAATTAACTTCATAATTACCCTAATAGGTATTCTCAGCCTCATCTTATACTACAACCCCCTTATGAGGACTATAACTAATCACTATACTCCTTAAACCCCAAGATTTATTTAGCAACACAGCACTATAAGACCATACTATCAACCTAGCGTCATCCCTCAGCTTCTGTTAGCAGAACCCTACTGTCGGATAGCTGACCGTAACACTCCTATATATAGGTCACATTATATTAGAGTATTAGTTAGGACGTAAGGAGACTAACTCGCTAATTGACTAGGGTTTCCCAAATGCATTATGTCGCAACACTTGGTCGCTCTATATGTGCATGAACCAAGGGAGGGCCTAATCAGCCAAAAGATTTGGGTATGTCCAAATTCCCTGTGCATCACATCCCGAGAATAGTGGCTAGCGTTATAACGGGACTACCGACTGTTGGCTACGCGCAGAATGACGGCCGCATATGAGGGAGATAGCCAGGCTTCAGTCCTGCTGGCGCTAGCGAGCCGGCTTCACCTCGGCGGCGGCCAGAAACAAGCAAAAAAAACAAGGGG
>JAXCEF010000459.1:0-41729 GCA_037178605.1 Colletotrichum euphorbiae | reverse complement strand
CCCGTGATCCTGTAGTATAAATGTCCTGTCCTAGTCGTCTGACGCCTAGGTGGGTTGGTTGGTTGTTATCCTTGCATAACGGGTCGTAACATATAGGTCTACTGTGGTGTCTATAGGTAGTGGTATACTAAGGGGCCCTGGGGTTATATCTGTGGTTAGAAGTTTGTTTAGCGCGGTGGTTATTACTAGGTTAGTATTAGTTGCTTTTTCTTCTATTATCATTTCATCCTACTTTATTATTCTAAGTGGATTATTCTTTGCGTTTAAGGCGTTATTTATAGAGGCAGTTATTAATTTTAATTATAGTATCTATATATTAGTGGAGTTCTTTAGGATAATTAAGTTATGTAAGCTCATCCTTGACTTCTTCCTTTAGGCCTTAGTAGAACTTAGCTATTAGGGCTTCTTCTCCCTAGTCTAGCTTAGATAAAATCTGCTAGAACTTAGTAGCATACTTACTAGCTAATCCCTTTTATGTAAGATTAGTGAGTTTATGTTTAGTAATTCGTTCTTTATCTAAGCTTCTAAAGGCTTCCTAAAGTTTCTTCTTAAACTTACTATACTTTCTAAATACTTTCTGAGTTTCTTTATCTTATTAGTTATATAGTCTACCTAGTTAGTCTCTTATTAATAGTTTAAACTAGGTGAGGGTATCTCCCCTAAGGAAGGATGCAGCTTAGTGAACCTTTATGGTTTTATCTTGAAATGAGGCGGCATCGTAATGGAGGTAGGCTTAGGTGCAAGTGAGAAATCCTTAAAGAGTTCCTAGCTCTCCTGAGTATAGAGCAGGTTCTAGGTATTTAGCCTTAGGTCTGTATTAGGTAGCTAGCTACGCGTTTTCCTATTAGAGCTAGAGGATTATATTATATATCTATTAAAGGCTTATTGTTTCCTAGGTATTTATAGGGGCTATCTAGGCCTATTAGTTATTTGTGGGTCTTGGGGCTATGGGTTATATATTCCTAGTACTATTAGCTTGCTGCGCGTTGTTATTAGGAGTTAATATAATTCCTATCTTATACTATTTAGTAGCGTTAAAGGTTAACTTACTAAATAGGAGCAATTAAAGTATTATAGTTAGCTATCTAATAGTAGGGTTCTACTAATAGAAGCTGAGGGATAACGCTAGGTTAATAGTGTGGTCTTATTATGCTGTGTTGCTAAATAAATCTTGGGGTTCTAGGAGTATAGTAATTAGTTATAGTCCTCATAAGGGGGTTATAGTATAAGATAAAGCTGAGAGTACCTATTGGAGTAATTATAAAGTTAATTGCTAAAGAGCTATAGAAGTCTATTCTTAGGAGTCCTAAATCCATACTATATATAAGTCCTAAATAGTCCTTTTTACCCTCATTACTAATTACTAATCGGGTACTAGTAATCGCTTAGTGACTGCGGGTGAGCGCTTAGTGGTTGTGGGTGAGCGCTTAGTGGTTCTTACTGTATGCTTAGTCTTATCTTATTGTTACGTGACTTGTACTATAGTTCTTCCGTACTGTGAGCATCCTGACGTTCCCGTGATCCTGCAGTATAAATGTCCTGCCCTAGCTGTCTGATGCCTAGGTGGTTTGGTTGGTTGTTATCCTTGCATAACGGGTTGTAACACTCAAGTGCCTAAGAAACTTCATCTTCTATATACTAACGGATTTAGTAGTTATTATGCTTCACAGAAAGAATAGTAATAATTAAGTAAAATTTAGTGAAGTTATTCAAATTTAAAAATAGCCGTAAGCATTTGCAATAAGGCATTTTAGGGTGGCTGAAATGTGGGGGTGGCTGAGAAGTAGGTGTGGGACGTTAGCTATAGCGTTAGCGAAAAAGGCGTCTTTATTCAGGATTAGGACTGCCATAGTATTGAACTGCTGCTAGTAGTTACTCCAGAGAATCTTGGGGTTGTGGAACCCTGGCTTAGCTGTATGTATCCAAGCTTTGTCTTTCTTGTATGTTATTTGCGGTGGCTTTAAAGCAGGCATTGTGTGATAGTTTGTCTTAGGTATTGAATGCGGTTGAGTTGCGGGTCTGGCCTGGGCCCTAAGTATGGCGTCGGGCGGTCGGGTTGGTTAGCGGTAGGTTTTATTGTGGTGATGATTTCTGTAACGTTAGGTGCGTGTATTGCTGCAGTGTATGAGAATAAGTCTGTGGTTAGAATGCAGGTGGTGATGAGATTGAGGAAGGGGGTGTGTGGTGGCGTGAATAAGCAGATATTGTTTAGGAGGTTGGGGGATTTCTCATTTATGAGGGAAAACGGGATCTAGTTGTTAGCCTGTGTTGTTATTAGCTTTGATATATTCAATAAGTCAGCGTCCCCTTTAGGGCGCAGGCGCTAATCTAGGCGCTATCTAGCCCCGGTCTAATATATAGGTATAGGTAGATAGGTACTTTGCTGTAGTATATAGCGTGGGGTTTCTACTAGCAGCTTAACTAGTATAATAACCCTCTATTGCCTCGCCTTAGGAGTTATATAAAACTCCTAAGATACTCTATTATCTATCCGCCCTCACTACTATGATGTGTTCTCTTAATGACGGATCAACCCAGTCTTTTAGCAACTCTACTGAACTGCAGCGCTGTATTAACTGGATCGAAGCTAAATATTAGAGAAATAGCTTACTAGCTGGGTGTCTATAGTAGTTAAAGCCCGCTAAATTTGTGGCTGAGAGTATATAGCGAAAAGATTAATCTAAAAAGCATACTATAGTAGAAGTATTAATATTATTAATAGCTGGCAATCTTGAACTTGCTGAACTTATTAAGGCTTTTACTAATGCGTCCCTCGCCTCGTTGCTAGATGCTTGTCTGATTCTCGCCTCCTCCCGCTAACTAGCTAATGCTAATTTAGCTATTGTTCCCCTGCCCTATAATGTTGGCGGTTGGGATATAGTTGGTGTAGTATAACGCATATATGATATAAACTTTACTCTGTGTATTCCCTATTATAACCTGCCTTATAATAAGGTAGCTACGTAGTTAATACCCCTATAACTCCAGTTTAGTATTTACTATAATCCTACTAATAATAACTACGTGTTAATTAATAACTTGTATGCGGATATCTATCTCACTAGCCTTAGTTCTCTAGTGAGCTGAAAGCGCCTGTTATATGATTAAACTTAAGTGATTAGACCTAGTATATAGCGGATTTTAGTGGAGGTTGATAATAACTCGGTTGAGTAATACCTTATTGACTTCTTGATACTGTGGAGGCAATTTACCGTCACTTTATATAAAGGTCTAGCAGGCTCTTTCACTTCTATTAAGCGCCTGGCCTCCGGCGATAAGCAAGTAGCTACTAAGTGATAGAGGCGGGAGGGCGATATTATGGAAATCCTCCTTGCTATAACTGCAGATCTAATACGCAAACTACCCGACGCTATTGTTGCTAGTGCTATTAAAACCCTTGATCCCGCTGTTATAGTCTTATGGAAACTTACTTGGCTGGGTGGCACGCCGCTTCTAGACCTTTTGGATAGAGGGATCGCAGTTGTTCGCACTATATAGTCTAGAGATGGGATAAGCTGTTTACTTCTGACGAGAGCGCTGAGTGGGGTATTTAGTACTAGTAATATAACTACCTATAGGCTTAATTAGCTTGAGCAGATTGCTAATATACTATTAGCTAGTGTCTTTACTAGTCGATATTTAGCGTTATTGGAAAGGGTTGTGGCGAAAGTTATTAGATATAGAGGCAAGGTAGCTGAAGACTTAACTAAATACGCGACGATCTAGAAATGAGAAAAGTCTGTTTTAGAAAAGCTATACTATATACATTTTCCTGGGACAGCACTATACCCTAGGATCCACCTATGTATCTAAGCTATGCTAATAACTATTAGCTAAATATTATCTCACTTAAGGCCTTTGACGGCCACGTCTTTATAATGCTCTTTAAGCACCTTCCCCTGTCCCTATACTGCGGGCTTAATTCCCCCTTTAAGCTAAGCGACGCCTATATAATACTTTATGGCATATTATCTGCTCTCATATACCTCGCGGACTAGCAGATTATTTATAATAATATCAAACTAGCTAACATTGCCTATTTACCTATATGCAGCCCTATCTTCCTTGATTTTAGGTTAGCTATAACCTCTAATAAAAAGGGACTACTAGGTAACACCCCTTAGTATATTCCGCCTAACCTTGTTATATAACAAACGCGAGGTACCCCAGGTGATATATAGGCTCTGGGCGTCATGATGCTTTATGTGCTGGGAAAGATAACCCTTCTAGAGAGAATAACTAAGGGCTAGGTTATCCGTAATGTAATAACCCGAGATAGAGAAGCTTATGAACGCCTGATGATCTGGCTTAATATTGTTGCTCGCGCTAGAGTAAAGTTGGACTATGCTAATAGGGTGGAAGATCACATCTTCTAGATGCTAGGGCTAGGAAGTAACTCAAGAATCCAGGCTACAAAGATTGCAGCAGCCTTTGAGGATATAGTGATAGCAGCAGCACCTTATAGTAGATAATACAGGGAAAGCTAGTATAGCTTAAGGCTGATTTAGAATATGAGATGTGTTAGGGGGTGTTCAAGATGTATATCTTCCTAGGACATTTATCTTCCTAGGAGGAAGGTAACTGAAATTTGAGAAGTATTAAGAGCAACTCCTAGATAGTAATAACTATATAGGCTAGCCTTCCTACCTCTTTCTAATAAGTTACATATCTGAAACTACTTATATTAGAGAGGAGTTATATAATTAGGTAAGACTAGTATATATAGAGGACGCCCTAGTAAGCATTGAGAATAATATACTAAGGTAATTATTATGTAAAGGTATGTAATAATGCTGCAGGCGAGAAGTATTATAGTTGCTCTACCTAGTGTGCAAATAGCGTATAGAAATACATAATACTGCTGCCTAGGGCTGAGAATAGAACCCTATGTATGATATATCTGGTCCGCCTTAGCTAAGAGGAAAATTGCTACTGGCCTGGCCGCATTTGCCGCCCGCTCCTGTATATAGGTTAGGTTGCATCTGGCCATTCGATGCATTCACAGTATGGGTCGGCACGCAAGGAGACTAACTCGCCAATTGATCGAGGGGTGCTAAGTGCCCCATGCCGCAATAGACTCTTAGTTGCGCTATATATGTATGAACTAGAGAAGGTATTGCTGGTCTAATTCGTTAAAGATGTGGGCATGTCTAAATTCTCTATGCGTTATATTCTGGGTATAGTGGCTAGCGTTCTAATAGAACTCCCGGCTGTTGCCTACGTGTAAAATGGCAGCTGTATGCAAGGTAGGTAGCTAGGCTTAAGTCCTGTTGGCGCTGGCGAGCCGGCTTCGCCTCGATGGCGACTAGGAAAAGCATATGAGAACAACGACGCTGAAGTCTCCGCGATGCCTGGCGTTGAGGCAAACGCGGATATCTTGTACTTGTGGCAGGGCTCTCAACTGAGCCAAGCTCTGTCGTTTAGTACGATCAAAGCAGGAATCGATCAGGGCGCGACCGATATTGGATCCATGGATGACCGAAGGGAAGAAACAAAAAAACAGGCGTGATTACTGTGAAAGGTCTGCGACTTGGCTGCAGAGAACATGGGTTTGAGTTGCGATTTCTAGCATGTGCTTGTGATGCACAAGGCTCTGCGGCATAGCTCCCTAGGGGTTAACCTGATGCATGATATGTTGTGGTCGCCTTGTCGAGGGCTGCGTCCGCCTTGCCTTTGAGGCGTATTAATACCTGGTCTTAACTATGCATGCACACCTGTACAACGACTCCGCAGCGGAGTGGCGTGCGTGGCCAGACTCAGCGGCATTAGGTAGATCAACTTAATCTCAACTAACGCTTGCATTGACGGCCCAGAACTAACGTGACTGATATGTAAAGTACTGGCCCATTAAGTGAGACCGTAGGCCGGGGAGGTGCGTTGCAGATCCAGGCCGCCCAAGGCTGGACAGCATGGGTCGCTTTCTGATGATGTTCGGCTCGGGGCATCTCCATCCTGCTCCCCATCGCACCCTCATCCAAGATTAACCGGCTTCCCGACGTGATCCCGGGGACATGTAAGCAGCTACGTCGAGAGAACATCAGTCAAAAGTTGCTGTTCTAACTGCAGGTGCGAAGGAGCCACCGGATGAAGCTGTTTAGCTGCTCGCTGACGGGGAGTTAGTTAGAAGCTCAGCTATCCAAGGCCACATGCTGTACCGTGGGCTAGCATACACACCCGCTAGGAAACCGGGTTAGTTACTGGCAGACCTGGCTAGCATACTACTATTTTATAGCGCCACATCCAGACGCCTGCAAGTCACTCACGCCGAAAGGTCTCGTCTACGGGCCGCTAAAGGCCTTCATTTTGAAGAATCTTCTTGCCTTTTATGCTGATCTTAGTCAAGCTCCTTTTGCTGCAAGGTTGAACATCGTATGATCAAGGGGGGAGGGGGCGAGAAAACTCAATATAGCATAAAACTATAGCTCAGATATTAGAGGTGTAAGTTATATTTCCCGCCACCTATTATATACTATAATTACGGGCTGTTACTATGGGGCGTATGCCTGAGATAAGTGTCCCCTAATGCTTCTTCGTCGGTCCTCACCCGGATTGCTTTAAGCCTGTCACGCTTAATAGGAGTTGGCTATCCTCAAGACAAACTCATATATACTGAGAGTTATTATTACAGACGGAATTAAGCGCATGAGGTGCGGTGTGAGACCCCCATATAGTCCTCGCCAACCCTCCTGCTTCCACACCAAATTGAAACACTGACCTAGACCAGTGTATATTGGGTTCCTATTTGCTGTCGGCGCCTGACGCAGGCGCGTTCATATTACCTATATAATAAGTTACTTCATGGAAAACGAAGGTAGTTCAGGCTTCTATACCTCATGGGGATATATGACCAGAACTGCGGCAAACTTGGCGCAGCCAGCAGCACCACTGGTACTAACCCATTTTCTAACTTCTTCCCAGGCTGGATGAGGGTTGCACCTTAACTGGCGAGTGAGAAGCGGAACCTGGAAGAGTACCTTGAGTTTTTCGTAGAGAACGAGATGTAGAACCGTCTCTACCGTGCCTGAAAAGCTCGCGCTTAATCCGCGATACAGTCCGGGGATTCCCTCTTTCCGCAGCACCTTTTGCACACAGTCCAAGCTTCCCTTATATTGACGCACTATCGTGCCGCAAATAGCACGTGACCTATCGAGTTAAAGCCTAGTCTTCACAAGCCAGATGGGATTCGTCGCTATTGCGGTTGCGATGCTAGCAGCAACAGCGGCATGCGCATAGATAATAGGGTCATCCTCCTTATAATTCAGATATCTAGATGCGAGGAGCTTAGTGTTCCCGTACATATAGAACTTGATAGCAGTTACAGGAACCACACCAGCCAGACTAGGCCCAATACTGCGAAATAATCCACGCTATCCCTCGTTGTTCTTTATCGAGCGAAGTATATCAAATGTTTCATAAACGTGGCCTAGTAGAGTGCTATATAAGTGAGAATGAGGGGCTTTAGCGGCAACAGTCGATTGCGATAAAGGTAAGTAGAGGTCGGACTGAAGTCAAGTTCGTAGGACATCGAGCGGAGAAGTAAGAAGAGAGGTCGCGGCGCCACCGCTCCTAGATAGAGTCAGCTTAATCACAAGCCAGAGTTAAAGACTGTCTCACGCGCCAGCTACCAAGTGCACCAAGGGCTGTGTTCGTCGCGTTTGCGTTATGTTGATCTCAAGTGAGGGTTGCGATATAGCTATCATTATAGCGGTAATTGGGACACTATTAGTAAATATTTTTAAGGACATGATTTGCGTGACACCCCGAGGTACATAATAGGTTGGGTCGGTATTATATATTTCTACTAAACTACCCTCCATTACCCTATAAAGACTAACTAATGAAAATAAGATAATAATAGTAGCCGCTAAGAACCGCCACCCTTATTAAAAAAACCCCAGTTTAAATAAACTAGGGAAAAAAGAGTAGCAGCAGCCCTATCCACCTACAACCTCACTCCTAATCCATCACTATTACATCTCACTTCTGCCCTTTGCCGCTGCAAGATCCGCATATAACTTTGCCAGTAGCCCCACAGCCATAGCAGGTGCCTATCTCGGAACTACTGGAGCCCGTACCATTGCATTGCGTGCACGTCCTCTTCCCAGTCCCGCTACACGAAGTACATATAGTAGGCATAGTGTTATTAATAATTAGAGCTAGATCATATATAATTAGCGACCACGCAGTTATAAAACCTAGGCAGCGTCATACCTTAAGGGGATAATAGTTTTAAATGGGTTGATAGGAATAATTTGATAGATATTAACGGAGGCTAATGAGATTAACAGTGATAAAAAGGATAATCGTTCTCTGTGAGAGAGGGTTTCTGCCTTATATACCCAAGAGAGCACAGCAACGCTTCTCTAAAGCATTCAGCAGCTGGATATACAATTCAAGTCAATATAGAACTAAACTGGTTTATAATTTGCTATCTTTACTGACTGCCAGAGCATAGCGAGATAAAGGAGATTCGATAGTTGTGGTGCAATCTGCCAGCACCAGGTGCAACTTACTAGCACTAGGTGCAGCTACTGCCCAAATTACTATTGCACTTTGTGCACAGCGCAGCGCGTTCCATGCGAGCGCAGGGGTAAGTAATCCGGTGTCCACCTATGCTAGTATGATTGCAGCTATTACACCGGTGCACTTCAATCCGGCACCTGTGCATATATTACTGCACTAGGTGCATTCCCCTTCTTCCCCGCCTATGCTTGCTTTGAGGCTGGGCTCAGCCCCATAAGGTCCAAGCTTATTAGCTGTGATTAACTATGCGGGGTCTCTAATAGAGGTCCATCAAGAATCAAACAGCCAGCCTGCTTGTCTAGCTTTTCAACTTCAATGTTCCACACTAAACCATAGCAAAATCTATCTTCAGATGCACGGTATGCCTTACGAAGTTCAATACCTGTGAGCGACTTCGCGAACACACATAGGATTTTTAAGTAAGAAACGTATCACTTAAACCACAACTTAGCCTAACGCGTGAAAAAGACAGAGATAACGATATTGATTGCGAGGCTGCAAGCAATTTCTGCGCATTAGCAGCCAGAGCCTATACATAATTCAAGCGAGACTTCCCACTGGATTAGTAAAAGCATTATTAAATATAACATTTCCAACTCAAGAGGAAGTACGGGAGCATATTTAGTCGTTTCAGGTGAAGCCCAGCACTATAGCGTGTAACTCAGCAATCTTACAAGCTTTGCAGAAGCGTTTCACAGCCTTGTTTTCCCGACTTCACGGCCTCATCATCTATCAGCAGCTTAAATATAAGAATAGCAAACCACAAGACTCTAGTAATAACCTCGAGGACATCTCTAATAACTCCAATAGAGGTCAGCATCCGTTAATAGAGATACTAAGCAGTTGCCCGCACGACGACTATGCTAGCTTGAGTACGGTTTTCAAGAGAAGGCAGGAACTTACACAGCACTTTAGAAGGCATATTACCACCGCACTCTCTCTCAGGCTCTATTACTAATAATAGCTAAACTATATTTATAACGAATTCTGTCTATTTTATTCAACTACCTTCACTCAAGCAAGTAGGTTTTAGATACATAAATATGCAAGAACTGGGTCCAGTAGCTAGAAGAAATTTGTGAAGAAACGCAGTATAGAATTACAACGAATAGCAAGAAAAGAGTTATTCACAACAAACCAAAAGAGACGAGCATCACCCGCAACAGGCCCTAGACCTCGCGCCACACAGAACACCAGGTTAACAATCGCTCAAACACCTATAAGAGAACTTCACGGAGGTCTCGCGCGAGTTCAACCTGCCTCAAGGAATGAGCCTATACATCAGGCAACCACATTTAGAGACAGCGTATCTGTTCAATCAAGTTCAGGAAGTCCGCTCACAATAATAATTAGACCTAATCAGAATATTATATCTCTCAATAGTGCTAACCCGCCGCCACCGCCTAATTCACAGCATCACAAAACGCCCATATAGTTTAATAGCAGATATAGTTTAGACCGACCTGAGCAGCATTATACTTCATTAACTCGACTATAGCCCATAAGTAATATAACGACGAGCAACTAGGCTCTATTGTTCGGCGTAGAAGGAACGTCGCTCGTGGGATTCACTAGCGCCGCGGAAGTTTTCTAACAAATAGACCCAGCGGCGTACTTATAGCTACGTATTAAATATTATCATAAACCCCATGTACTAGTATCATCATTATTTGGGCTTTCCAACCCATATGCGTTCATAAAACCGGTTTTAATTTGGAATACATGCCTATAACTAATGCAGGATCGCGCTTGGGTTTATTAGCAATCTGAATGATTGTACAGTGGAATCAAAGACCTACATGCCACCCTTCTCCATATGAACTTCAATTGGCCTGCAGTTGTTTTTCCTTAAGGAGGCCAGCGGAATCTCGAGCAATTCGTTTGCAGCCAACACACCTTTCAACAGCTTCTTATGTGAGCTATCATAGAATATTACCTGCAAGCCAGCACCCCACATATAAATGACGACGCGGTCTCTGTGAGTCAGTCTGAGCAAAAACGCAAATGTGTCCCGGATCGCTACCAAAGGGGCGACAGACATATAGATTAAGATGAATAAGATCTAGCTATAGAATAGAATGAATGCGCTGCTCTAGAGTAGAATAATAAAAAGGCTTTTTGTATCAGGTGCCACATACATCGTCTCTAAGAATGTAGCCGCGGAAAAATTTGAAGCTATTAGGGCTACTGGAGAGTCCCTGCTGATCTAAGGCATCCACGATGCCTCCGACTGCCGCATCCTTCTAATAAAAAAGGCCGTGTTCTCTGAAGAACTCAAGTGATTTAGATGCTATTACTAATCTTAAAACTTCTCTCGCCCCAAATATTTCATCTCCAATAGTTATCGACGTTTTATCTATTAGTTGGGGTATTTAGAGCATAATAAAGAAATTCGTAGTTGGCAGCCTAGATTAAAGCAAGTAGTAGGTGCCTTAGCTTATAACGTAGAAATCTTTGGGCATAGGTTGGGCGCCGTGTCGGTACGTCGGAATAACAATAGTCCGCTATACTGCTTACTAGAATCAAAATTAGAATAGAGAGCTTTTACCAATGCAATAAGTACCCCATAAGCTGGACTTGCCATAGGATATGTGTCACTTAATATCCTTTGGAATGCAATTCCAACGCAACCCTCTCAAATAGATTCAGATTTCGCCTTCATAGCCTAAATAATATCTATTCTCTACCCAACAACCTTGACCCATGCAGACCAAACCTGCATACCCTCATTCTCACATCTTTCATAGTACATCTTACTCCCTCTATTTGCTCCTCCCTGAGGAAGACTGACCTTATCTTTAGTTTTAAAGCCCACGTTCACATACATTCTAAAATATGACTGAATGCCCCGCTTGCACAGGAGAGGGAATAATTGCCGGGTTCATTTGCAGCAGATACAAAGGCAAAGGCGAGATTTAACAGGCATATATAGACAAAGCATCTGCCGAGGTTCATCAAGCTAACCTCAAATACAATAAACATGTCGATGAGACCATAATTAACCCCGCGATGGGTTTTAGTTTTAAGGTAACTTCTGCGGTATTAGCAGACTTATGTGAGGGAGCAGCAGCGCTTGGGGTATATAAGGAAGGTACATAGCCACGCACTAAGGGCATGACAGCGGAGGTGCAATATTTTCAGCACCAAGGTGCATTCAGCACCGGTGCAGGTTCAAGGGGCACCTGGTGCCTACTGCTACCCACTACTATGGATCCGCCAAGTATCCAATTACATTACGCTACTTGATCACAATATTTCATTAGACTACATAGCCCCAGAAGGTAGTAACTCGGACAGTTCAAACTTAAAAAAAATAGACCTTGCATACCTTCGCCAGAATCTCATGCAAATAAATGGAAATCGTCATTTAGGGTATCTTGAATCTTGATTGCCCCGCCCATTCCGGGGCCACTCTATAAGCCGTCTCAGTTATAATAAGGAAGCTATTCACATATAAATACTTTGAACTATCTCATTTATCATTTAGAACCATAAGCAAATCTAGCAACTAGTATTATCAACATTACAATAAATAATTCACAGAACACTCTTTCTCAAATATACATCATCAGAGTCCTCCAATATCTTCTCATGTTTCTGTAGTAGATGTTTTCTTTCCCGGTTTCACTGGCATTACTGCAGCACTCTATTACCTACTCAACGGAAACTTAGATAGCTACGCCAGCTTGTTATATGTCTGTGGGATATTAATGGTTTTCAGCAAATTCCTATGCAGAACTATAGGGGGATTTATAGATACATACTTCAGTAAGTAAGCATTACTATTCGCAAGACACAGTCCTAACACACTAGCAGCTTCAAAGATCGAAGTGAATAACCCTAATGAGGCGTTTAATATACTTAAATAATAGGTTTCCGCTCAGAAGTTTGCCGAAAACGCCAGTTCCTCGCTTATTAGTATTAACAGCAGGCAAGTAAGAGCAATGATCAGCCAGGGCTCTGACATTGCAGCTCGGAAACCTCTTTGTTTTACGCCTCAGGGAGAACGGCTCTACTTCTAGTACAAGGGACACCTTCTAGGTTTAAAATATACCGAAAACGCATCAGCCGTGTCAGAGGCTGTGGCGCAGAGTAAAGGAGTTAGTTTAAGATAGGGGTCTTTTGAGTTCGATATTTATCTCTGGGCCCCTCTTCCTAACTTGTGGGGGCCCTCAACTTATCTAGAGGTTACCTAGTACCTCCCTAGCTATATAAGATTCCCTTAAAACTCCCTTAAAACTAGACCCTACCTCTAAACCACCCGGAACGCAGAATACTAGGGTCTCTTTAGCTTATAATATAATCCCCCCCCTAATAGGGTCTATCCCTAGACTAATACTAATAAACTACTTAGTAATTTCCTAATAGTAAATTTTTTCTTTCCTAGACTATGGTTAATAAATATCTAGAACTTAGCGTCCCTTATTCTAGTAGTATTAACTTTATAGGTAGCTAGATAGCTTAGAGAAGTAGCTAACTTAGTGGGCAGGTTTCTATTTTTAACCCCAGCTACTCTTATATCTTCTATATAGCTTAGAGAAGTAGCTAACTAGTGGGTAGGCTCCTATCCCTAACCCCCAGCTGCTCTTATAGCCTCTTTTCTACTTAGGATAGTTAGATAACTTAGAGGAGTAGCTAACTAGTAGTTGGGATTCTACTCTCAACTCTAGCCGCTCTTATAGCTTCTACTTCCTCTGTAGAGATAGATAGCTTAGAGGAGTAGCTAGCTAGTAGGTGGGCTCCTATCCACAACCCCCCAGCCGCTCTTATGTCTTCCGCTCTATTAATCGCACCTTTCTTTTGTGAATAGAATAAAAAGGAATATTTATTTAATATCGTTTTTATAATCTAAAATTATCTTTTGAATTAAAGTTATTTTATATTATTAGTTTATTTTTAGTTACTTAATAGGGCTTAAAAATTAATACTCTCTTTATTAATAAATAGAATTTTATTTATTATAGTAATTATTAAGTAGTTATCTATTAGTTACCTAGTGGTCCCCCATCTTAATAACCTGAAATAATATCCTAATCCTAAGATTGTTATTCTTTTAACTACATAAGTGCTAGGTCTTTAGCATTAAGTCGAATAGGTATAAATATATATTAAAGTTTTTAACTTATAAAACTTCTTTCCTTTTACCTCATTAGATTATAATAATACTATTACTACTACTATTATACTACCACTATTATTACTACTATTATCCTATTAGTATTACTAATAGTAGTAGTAGTATTACTATATATAACTAAGTACCTAATAGCGGCTATAGCGCTATAGAGGCCGCTCTCTAGGGGGTCTCCTGCTATTAGTATCTCTCTACTTATTATAGCTAGGACCTAGAGAAGGAGGAATTTATGCTTTATACTAAGAGTACTAGTAAGTAACTTATAGTTACTTAGTACCTCCTTTATAGTTCTACTAATATTTTCTTATAGCTATATTAAATAAATATACTTACTACGCTAATCTAGGTAATAGGAAGCCCTATATTCCAGTAGGGTCTTATAAGGACTTAGTAATATATTTACTAATAACTAATAGGCGCCTCAGAGAGTTATAGCTTTAGCTAGTAAAATAAAAGCCTTTTTTAAGGAGGCTTAAGATGCTCCCAACCTTTAGGTTGAGTATAAAGATAATAAGGTATTATTTAGTATCTCTCTAGTCCTCACTTAGTTCTTAATGCTCTTTAGACTGAGCTCAAGGCTGCGCAGCTTATAGGTAAAAAGGCCCTCCAGGCTAAGAAGAACAATACTAATAAATCAGCTAAGAAGCATAAGGCTGAGGATAACAAACTCTCCTAGCAAATAGAGGAGCGCTAAATAGCTGCCCTAGAGGCAAATACTAGGGCGAATAAGCATATTACTATAGGTATTAAGGCCTAGAATAAGGTCCTTACCTAGTAGAATGAGGAGCTAGTTTATTATTACTAGGTAGTAGAGAAACTAGTGTCCTTAGGTATTTAGGTAGTTAGTTTAGGTTTTAATAATATAACTAGTTTATATAATAAGGTAGTAAGTAATTAACTAATACCTCCCTAGTAATAGACCTATTAGGCTTTTTATATTTCTAACTATTTCTAGTAATACTATAAGACCTTAAGAGAGTTCTTTAATAATAGGGAGCGTGAGCAAGAGGCTAATAATAAGATAGAAAGCACTAATACCTCAGAGTAAAAGTTCTTATATGCTCCTAGTAGGCTAGTAGTGAGCAGTAGGTTATATTTAGTAGCCTTTAGGTAGTACTTTTTGTTTTCTTACTTTTTATTTTATTATTTTAGCTTGCAGGCCCTGAATTAAAATACCTAGCTAGTATGCCCTATTCTCCTCTCACCCTTTGGTTACCTAGTGCTTATTACTCCACATATAATAATCTTTCCTCATAGTCTCGCTATAAACTTAGCAAAATATTCTATTATAGCTCCTAGGAATTATCTAAATTATTATAATCCTTCTATTTAATTCAATACTAATAGTTATATCTAGATCCCTTATAAGTAACTATATAGTTAATAGTATAGATATTAATATTATTATTAACAGGGATATTTTAGGGGATATAGCGGAACTAAAAAGTAGCTCTAACTAGGTTAGTATAAAAACGTTATAGATTTAGTAGTTATTATTAAGTAATAACTTATATACTCTCCCCCTATTAATTACCTATTAAACTTTAGAAGGTCCTAGTTATTTATCTAAGAGTTTTTAAAATAGTTATTTCTAATAGATATTTTTAGTTAATAGGAGTATAAGATCTCCTACTAAAACAAAATAGGTATCCTCCTTCTATTATAGAACTTACTATAAGTATTATTATATTTATATAGTAGGTCTATAGTTATTAACCTCTAGTTAAGTAGATATTTAATCCTATCTTATGCAGCTAGAATAGAGGTTAGTCTAGTTCCCTAAGGTATAATATTATTTAGCTCTATAGGTAGATACCCTATAAGTAGCTCTATAGGTAATCTCTTAATAGCCTCATCGTAGCTATTATTATAGATAAATTAAGCTATTAATAGCTATTTAACCTAATTATCCTAATTAGTACTATAAAATATATATAAAAAGTACTTAATAATTTAGTTTAATTACTTAGTTTATCTATCCATCTGAGACTAAAAAGCTATACTTATCTTCCGCTTAATAGCTAGTAAGTAGCACACCTCAGCCTAAAATTTACTTATAAAGAGTGATCCTTAATGCAATATAATTACTTCTAGTAGGCTAGATTTTAGGAAAATATATTTTATTAGTAGGGAAGCTAGCCTATTAGTAGTGAGGGACTCCCAGATAGATTTATATATAGTAAATTCTATAAACTTATTAACTACTATAAGAATAATATTTTACAGCTTACTTTAGAAGTTATATTTAAATAATAGTCATAATTTAGTAATAAAGTTAATTAATATCTATTAAAATAATTAGGTAGCTACTAGTAGAGAAACTAGTTCTCTATATAGTAAGTAATATTATAATTTTATCTACTAGCAGATTACGTACGTTTCAATATATTCCTTAACATCCCGTTTTTATTAGGTCCAGAAGAAGGATTTCTAGAGCCTCTTAAGTATCTTAATAACCCTTAAGTAGCCTCCTAATAGCTTATTATAGAATACGTTTAGGATTTCCTTTTAAATTAAATAATTATTACATATGAAATACCCCTCCTTATAATATACTAAGTCATCCTTATCTAACAACTAATAGGCACCTCTATCCTTCTATCTTTATTCTTAGTAGAATAAATCTTCCTTTCAAGCTATTTCAACCTCTTATTTAAGTAATAGTACAAGTTCTTCTAATAGAGTAGCTACCTAATAGTCCACTATTTATGTTCTAGTAGTAATCTTCATTACTATTACAATATTAAACCGCTATAGAAAGCCCTCTAATAAGTTATTCTTTATATTATTAATCTCCCTATTATCTAAAACGTAGTTAGATCTCTATAAAAGGGCATTAGCGAGGTTTTAGCAGCCTAGTTAATACTCAATTTCAAAATCAAACATAGCTAAATCTTATAATAATCATACCTAGCAGGTATTCAACAACTTCCTATTAGCAAGATACTTATACCCTAAGTAATTAGTAATAAATTATAATTAGTACTAGGAGTAAAGCAGGTAATATCGCTAGCATATAGCTACCTCCCTAATAGCTAGCAGCTCAGCTTTAGGCATACTATAGCGTAATTTAGCACCCTTTAACTTATAAGATATAAATACTACTAGTCTCTATACATCTCCTTTCTATTAGCTTAATATTATACCTATAGTAAAGTTAGAAGTATTAGTTTTAACTTAAATTAGAAGTATTAAGTTAAAGTATTATAATATAAGTACTTTAATAAATATCTTCCTAAGCTAATAAAAAGCCTCTAGTACCTCCCCAGTAATTACTAATTTAACTCCTCTAATAAGTCAATCTATTAAGAGGCTGCAGATCTTTAAATAGTTCTTAATAAACCTCCTATAGAAGCCTATAAATCCTAAGAATTACTAAATATCTCAGGTAGTAGTAAGCTCTAGCTATTTAGTAATCACTTTAATTCTATTCTGCTCTATAGAAATCTCTTCTAATAAAACCACAAAGCTAAAGAACTTAATTATTTATTTATAGAAATCATATTTATTAGAGTTAGTAAAGAGGTTATTAGCTTCTAGCTAAATAGGCACCTATCTCATTATATCTACATAAAAGGGCATATTAATTAATAATATTAAAATATGATCTAAATATATAATATAAATAATATTAATAAGGCTAGATAGAGCCTTATTAATAAATATCTAGAGGATAGCAGGTACGTTTACTAGCCTAAATCGCATAATACAATACTTATAGTAACTATAGCGCATACAAAAGGCAGTCTTCTACTTATTACTCTCTCTAATTCTCACCTAGTAGTATATATCCTTAAGGTTTAGCTTAGTAAAATACTTTACTAATAATAGTTAATCTAAGATTTTATTAAATAATAGTAGTAGTACTTAGTTCTTAATAGTTATATAGTTAAGCCCCTAATAGGTAATATATAATTATAGTTTTCTCTCTTTCTTAGGAATAAATAAAATAGGCGCCCCTACTAAACTAGTTGACGGTTAGATCTACCCCTTCTATAGAGCTATCTCAATATACTACCTCAATTCTTCTAGTTCCTTCTTAACTAGTAGGTAAATAGGCCTAAAAGGAGGTTCTATCCCTAGTATTAGGTCTATGGGGTAGCTTTAGGTAGTTTTAAAATCGGGCGTAGTTCCTATAAGGTTAATATTAAATACTTTTTAAAACTCCTAATACTCTAGTGGGATATTAGCTTTATCTTCCCCTTTATTAAGTAGTTCCTATTTATTATTAGGTGGTCTCTTCGTAACCTATAGCACCCTAATAAACCCTGGTGGTCTGCGTTCCGGATGGTTTGGAGGTAGGAGGTAGTTCTAAGGGAGTTTCAATGGAAGCTTGTGTAGCTAGGGAGGCACTAGGTAACCTCTAGATAAGTTGAGGGCCCCCGCAAGTTAGGAAGAGGGGGCTAGAGATAAATATTAAACTTGAAATACCCCTATCTTAAACTAACTCCTTTACTTTACGCTATAGCCTCTAATATATTTATCTCTCTTCCCATGTAATAGGGGCGCGGACTATTTGAGCAGTACTAAAAGAATGAAGTATAAAAAACAATAAAAATAGCACCCTGCAGATCACCTAGAGGTAGGCCTTAGGACCCTAATAATAATGCGAATAGCAATAGTTAAACCTAAGATTAGATACCCTAAGACCCTAATAATAGAAATAATAGTAATAAAGATAAGGATATTAGTGACCTACTAGAGGATAATATTAGTGAGACTGAGTTAGACGTATGGATCGCGGAAGTAGAGAAGAAGCTTAGGATGCAGCATAAGCAGAAGCGCCTACATGAGTTGAATATAGGCTGAATATTAACCCTATTAGATAACCTCACCCCTTTCTACCTAGAGGAGTTTAGTACCCCTCTAATTAAGAAATATTACGGTAACTTTTCCAGAAGATACCTCCCACCTTTAAAGGTTAAGGGGGGTACCTAGACTAATTATAATATATTTATATTTAATATTAAAGGATAATGTTTTATAATTAATATTATAGGAGATATAGAGAAGGTTCTATATATAACTAGGTGCCTAGAGGGGACTATAGTAGGCTAATAGTTATTAAACCTTGCTATTAATTATAAACATAAAGCTAAAAACATTACTTAGGCTAAAATACAAAAGTAGTTAGCTAACTAGGTAATAGATAAAGGGGCCTAGATGCTTAGTATGTAGATATAACTTGAGGTAGCCTATTAAAGACCGGGATAGTCCTACTAGAGTTTTATTACTTATTATGAGAATATTAAAGCAGAGGGCCCTTTTTAGTTACTAGAGGAGATATAAGTAGCTAATATAGTAGCCCAACTAGACCCTAAGATATAATACTTTATAATAGCAAATAGCCTACTACTGACTGGCCTTAAGCTAGATACCTAAGTAAGGAATATAGAGCTTATAGTAGCTATTTAATTCCATAAGATAATAGGTAGGGATTAGTTTATTAATAGAAAAAGATACTACTAAGAAAATACTAGCAGGTTTCTACTAAGATATTACTAAAATAATACTAGTAGCTTAGCGCCTAGATATTGCTAGAATAATCAAGCTACTAGTATAGATACTCCTAAGTGAGACTAGTATAGCACTAATAGGCTAGATGCTAATAATAACTAGAAATATAAAAAGGTTAAGGACTAGAATAATACTAGCAAACTAGATACTAGGGACTACTAAGAGGGGCATTAGGAGGATAGAAGGTTTAATAATAATAAGAGCAGGAAGATTATTTGCTATAGCTATAGTAGAGAGGGGCATATTATACTAAGATACCTATATTATAAGAACTATAATAAACTCCAATATAATAGGAAACCCTGCTAACTAAGAGACTACTACTTAATATATAAAGTTAAATAGGATAAAGATAAGCTACGCTACTTTAAGGCAAATATAAAAGTTAGAGTTATAGGTAGCTAGAGAATAGGCCTTACACCTATTAACTAGGCAGCAGATAAGAATGTTTTAGATTAGAAGATAGTATTACTAGATAGTACCTAACTAGAGCCTACTAATAAGCCTACTATTAAGGGGGTATAAAGAGGAAAACTACCTAAATTTAGTAAGAAAAGAATTATAACTTAATAGCACATACTATAGGCGTTTAGCGGACCTCTTCACACGTTTTTATAGTTACTAATAGTAATAGCTATAATGCTATCCTGGGAATCCCCTAGGGGGAGAAAGAGAAACTAAACCTTAACTAGGAGATACCAGGGTAGACCTATCCTATTATTAAAAAGAGTATCTAACTTATTACGATAAAACGAGCGCTATATTAAGCAGAAAAAGATATAAAAGCAGTCCTTATTAGGGTGCTATAGCTCACTAAGAGACTACCTAATCATAAATAGGAACTACCTAACAAAGGGGAAGATAAAGCTAATATCCCACTAGAGTATTAGGAGTTTTAAAAAGTATTTAATATTAACCTTATAGGAACTACGCCCGATTTTAGAACTACCTAGAGCTACCCCATAGACCTAATACTAGGGATAGAACCTACTTTTAGGCCTATTTACGTACTAGCTAAAAAGGAACTAAAAGAATTGAAGTAGTATATTAAGATAGCCCTATAGAAGAGGTAGATCTAACCGTCAACTAGTTTAGTAGGGGCGCTTATTTTATTTATCCCCAAGAAAGAGAGAAAACTATAATTATATATTAACTATTAGGGGCTTAAGTATATAACTATTAAGAACTAAGTACTACTACTATTAATTAATAAAGTCTTAAATTAATTATTATTAATAAAGTATTTCACTAAGCTAAACCTTAAAGATATATACTACTAGGTGAGAATTAGAGAGAGTAATAAGTATAAAACTACCTTTTATATATGCTATAGTTACTATAAGTATTATATTATACTATTTAAGCTAATACACGCACCTACTATCTTCTAGATATTTATTAATAAGGCTCTATCTAGCCTTATTAATATTATTTATATTATATATTGAGATAATATTTTAATATTTTTAATTAATATACCCTCCTATATAGATATAGTAAGATAGATGCTTACTTAGCTAGAAGCTCATAACCTCTTTACTAACCCTAATAAATACAGTTTCTATAAATAAATAGTTAAGTTCCTTAGCTTTATGGTTTTACTAGAAGGGATCTCTATAGAGCAGAATAGAGTTAAGATAATTACTAAATAGCTAGAGCCTACTACTACCCGATATATTCAGCAATTCTTAGGATTTATAGGCATCTATAGGAGGTTTATTAAAAACTATTTACAGATCTATAGCCCCTTAATAGATCAACTTATTAAAGGAGTTAAACTAGTAATTACTAGAGAGGTACTAGAGGCTTTCTATCAGCTTAAGAAGATATTTACTAAAGTACCTATACTATAATACTTCAACCTAATACTTCTAATGTAAGTTAAAACTAATACTTCTAACTTCGCTATACGCATAATATTAAGCTAATAGGAAGGAGATATATAGAGACTAGTAATATTTATATCTCATAAATTGAAGGGTGCTAAATTGCGCTATAACATACCTGAAGCTAAGCTACTAGCTATTAGGGAGCTAGATATATACTAGTAATATTACTTACTTCACTCCTAGCACTAATTATAATATATTACTAATTACCTAGGATATAAATACCTCACTAATAAGAAGATATTAATTACCTACTAGGCATAATTATTATAAGACTTAGCTATATTTAATTTCAAAATTAAGTATTAACTAGGCTATGAAAACCTAACAAATACCCTTTTACAGAAACCCAACTACATTCTAAAAAATACGGAGATTAGTAATATAAACAATAATTTATTAGAGTGCTCTCTATAGCAGTTTAGTATTATAATAATAGAGAAGATTACTACTAGAAGATAAATAGTAGACTACTAGGCAGCCACTCTATTAAAAGAAATTATACTATTACTTAAATAAGAGGTTGAAATAGCTTAAAAAGAAGACCTATTCTACTAAGAACAAAAATAGAAAAATAGAGGCGCCTATTAATTACTAGATATAAATAACCTAGTATACTATAAGGAGGGGCTTTTTATACCTAATAATTACCTAATCTAAAAGGAAATCCTATAGGTATTCCACAATAAGCTATTAGGCGGCTACCTAGGGGTCACTAAGACGCTTAAGAGGCTTCAGAAATCCTTCTTCTAGACCTAATAAAAGTAGGATATTAAGAAATATATCAAAATATATATAATCTACTAACAGATAAAATCACAATACTACCTACTATATAGAGAGCTAGCTTCTCTACTAGTAGCTACCTAATTATTCTAATAGATATTAATTAACTTTATTACTAAATTATTACTATTGTTTAAATATAAATTCTAAAGTAAGCTCTAAAATATTATTCTTATAGTGATTAATAAGTTTATAAAATTTACTATATATAAATCTACTTAGGAGTCCCTTACTATTAATAAGCTAGCTTCCCTACTAATAAAATATATCTTCCTAAAATTTAGCTTACTAGAAGCAATTATATTAGATTGAGGATCGCTCTTTATAAGCAAATTCTGGGCTGAGGTATACTACCTGCTAGCTATTGAGAGGAAAATAAGCATGGCCTTTTACCCTCAGATAAATAGATAAACTAACCGATTAAACCAAATTAACAAGTACTTTTTATATATATTTTATAGTACTAACTAGGATAATTAGGTTAAATAGGTACTAATAGCTTAATGTATCTATAATAATAGCTATTATAAGGCTATTAAGAGATTACTTATAGAGCTACTTATGGGGTATTTGCTTATAGAGCTAAATAATATTATACCTTAAAGAACTAGACTAGCCTCTATTCTAGCTGCATAAGATAGACTTAAATATCTACTTAACTAGAGGTTAATAACTGCAGACCTACTACATAAGTATAATAATACTTATAGCAAGTTCTATAATAGAAGGAGGATACCTATTATTTCTTTAGTAGGAGATCTCATACTCCTATTAATTAAAACTATCTATTAGAAATAACTATCTTCAAAACTCTTAGATAAATATCTAGGCCCTTTTAAAGTTTAATGGGTAGTTAATAGAGAGAGAGTATATAAGTTATAACTTAATAATAACTACTAAATCTATAATGTTTTTATACTTACCTAGTTAGAGCTATTTTTTGGTTCCGCTATACTCCCCTAAGATATCTCAGTTAATAATAATAATAATATCTATACTATTAACTATATAGTTACCTATAAGGGGCTTAGATATAACTGCTAGTCTTTAATCAAATAGAAGAATTATGATAATTTAAATAATTTCTAGGAGCTATAATAGAATATTTCGCTGGATTTATAGTGAGACTATGAGGAAAGATTATTATATATTGAATAGTAGGCACTAGGTAACTAAAGGGTGAGAGGAGAATAGAGCATATTAGCTAGGTATTTTAATTTAGGGCCTATAGGCCAAAATAGCAAAACGAAAAGTAAGAAAACAAAAAGTACTACCTAAAGGCTACTAAAAATAACCTACTGCTTACTACTAGCCTACTAGGGGCATATAAGAACTTTTACTCTAAGGCGCTAGCGCTTTCGACCTTATTATGAGCCTCTTACTTAGACTCCCTATTATTAGAGAACTCTCTTAAGGTCTTATAATACTACTAGAAATAGTTAGAAATATAAAAAGCCTAATAGGTCTATTACTAGGGAGATATTAGTTAATTACTTACTACCCTATTATATAAACTAGTTATATTATTAAAACCTAAACTAATTACTTAAATACCTGAGGATACTAGTTCCTCTACTACTTATTAGTAGCAAACTAGCTCCTCTTTTTACTAAGTAAGGACCTTATTCTAGGCCTTAATACCTATAGTAATATACTTATTTGCTCTAGTATTTGCTTCTAGGGCAGCTACCTAGCGCTCCTCTAGTTACTAGGAGAGTTTATTATCGTCAGCTTTACGCTTCTCAGCCGATTTGTTAGTATTATTCTTCTTAGCCTAGAGGGCCTTTTTACCTGCAAGCTATGTAGCCTTAAGCTTAGTCTAAAGAGCATTAAGAACTAGGTGAGAACTAGAGGGGTATTAGATAATACCTTATTATCTTCATACTAGACCTAAAGGTTAGGAGTATCTTAAGCCTCCTCAAAAAAGGCTTTTATTTTATTAGCTAAAGCTATAACTCTCTAAGGTACCTATTAGTTATTAGTAAATATATTACTAAGTCCTTATAAAACCCTACTAGGATATAGGGCTTCCTATTACTTAGGTTAGTATAGCGGGTATATTTATTTAATATAGCTATAAGAAAATATTAGTAGAACTATAAAGGAGGTACTAGGTAACTATAGGTTACTTATGAGCGCTCTTGGCGCAAAGCATAAATTCCTCCTTCTCTGGGTCCTAGCTATACTAGGTAGAAAGATACTAATAGCAGGAGACCCCCCGGAGAGCTGCCTCTATAGCGCTGCGGCTGCTATTAGGTACTTAGTTAGATATAGTAATGCTAGTAATGCTGCTACTACTGTTAGTGATGCTAATGGGATAGTAGTGGCGATAATAGCGGTAGTGTGATAGCGGTGGTGATAGTGTTGTTGTGATCTAATGAGGTAAAAGGAAGGAAGTTTTGTAAGTTGAAAGGTTTGATGGATATTTATACTTATTTGACTTAATGCTCAAGACCTAGTACTTGTGTAGTTAAAAGAATAATAATCTTAGGATTAGGATGTTATTTAAAGTTATTAAAATGAGGAACTACTGGGTAACTAATAGATAACTACTTGATAATTACTGTAATAAATAAAATTTCTATTTATTAATAAAGAGAGTATTAATTTTAAGCTCTATAAAGGAACTAAAAATAAACTAATAATATAAAATAACTTTAATTTCAAAGATGATTTCAGTACTAAGAAAAATAATATTGAGTAAATATCACTTTTATTCTATTTATAAAATAAAGGTGTGAATAATAGAGTAGAAGATATGAGAGCGGCTGGGGGTTATGGATAGGAGCCTACCTACTAGTTAGCTACTCCTCTAAGCTATCCTACTCTAGAATAAGTTAAATTAGAGCGGAAGATATAAGAGCGGCTGGGGGTTATAAATAGGAGCCTACCTACTAGTTAGCTACTCTTCTGAGCTATTCTACTCTATAGGGGAGGTAGGAGCTATAAGAGCGGCTAGGGTTGAGAATAGACTCCTAACTACTAGTTAGCTACTCCTCTAAGCTATCTAACTATTTTAAGTAGAAAAGAAGCTATAAGAGCAGCTAGGGGTTATAGATAGGAGCCTACCTACTTGTTAGCTACTCCTCTAAGCTATATAGAAGATATAAGAGCAGCTAGAGTTAAGAATAAAAGCCTAACTACCTAGTTAGCTACTCCTCTAAGCTATCTAGCTACCTATAAAGTTAATACTACTAGAACGAGGGATACTAACTTCTAGATATTTATTAACTATAGTCTAAAAAAAAGATCACTACTAGGTAATTACTAAGTAGTTTATTAGTATTAGTCTGGGGATAGACCCTATTAGAGGGGGGATTATATTACGAGCTAAGGAGACCCTAGTAGTCTGCATTCCGGATGGTTTAGGGGTAGGAGGTAGTTTCAAGGGAGTTTTAAGGGAAGCTTATATAGCTAGGGAGGCACTGGGTGACCTCTAGACAAGTTGAGGGCCCCCACAAGTTAGGAAGAGGGGGCCAGAGATGAATGTCGAACTCGAAATACCCCTATCTTGAACTGACTCCTTCACTCTGCGCCACAGCCTCTGACACATTGTGTCTTGTAGAATAAGGAATGAGGCCAGCAGACTGCTCATGCAGCTATTCACAACGACGTGGCACTGATCTAGTCGCAATGGCGGACCCACTACACTAGAGCTGTGTTCACCGGCTGCAAGCCCCTGCTTGCAAGTCACGCTAGCCACCAAGGGTAAACATAGCTTGTAAGCCAATGGCCAAGGCAACCGTTGTCGAACTGGGCGTACGCCGATGGGCGTATGCTGATTTAACCCGAAATCCGTCCCGACTGATAGCAAGATTGTGGGTACCCATATCTAGCAGAGATTTTGGTAGAGACCTTTATACCTCAGAACGAACAAAATACACACCCCAATTTTCACCCAATTAACGCAAAAAGGTCCGACAATTAAGAGTCTCATACGCATTATTATCCGATTCTGAAGCTATTGCAACCGGACAACGCGTCAAATTGCACTTAAACTATTTTCAACTATACATTCGCAGACCTAACCTACAATACCTCCCAACATATCCAAGCCCTCTGCTAATCAGGCTATCACGAAGATCCAGCTAAATAGTCCAAAGTATTAGATATTATAGATTAATTAGCTTGAGGCTCGCGCCTCTAGAGACAAATTATAGCACTATATCGATCCAAGCAAGACCAACAAGCTATCGCTTAGTGACGCTATCACAAAACCCGACCTTCCAGATATAAGGCTTATGATCAGGGCCTACCCAAACACTCGCACTAACTTAACCCCTACTAATAAAGAGGATACTATTTATAACTTTAAAGAGAAGAAGATAAAGTTCTATAATACTATAATAACCTAATATATAGAGGAGAAGAAGGTATACTCTAAGTACATCAGAAACGTCGCTATAATATAGGACTAGATATCTAATACTATCTATTACTAATACCTCAAGACTTACTGCTTAGTAAAAGAAGATATCGCCACTTAGGTATTAAAGCTCCAGGCCTAAGTTAGTACCTTAGTTATTAATTAAAAGAAGGCTATAGTACGTAAGTATAAAGATATCCTTTTAAATGAGAAAAATCAAACTATTACTATATAAGAAGAAATCACCTTTTGGGTCGAGCGATAGGATATAGCTATCTTCAAAGGCTAAGCAGCCAAAGTCCCTCAAATAGAGCAATTAAGCCTATAGTTTAATAACGTCTATAGGGTTTTAAGTAGCTCTCCCCTAGCTACTTAGATAGGAGGGTATTAAGCCCTCATGGGCGTAAAGGCTAATAAAGACAAGCTTGAGGCTAGTAATATTCTCCTAGCTACCTATAAAGCTATCTAGCAGCTTGCAGATACCGCATTTAGGAGTAAGCCTGGGAGGGGCGTATTTAGGCCTACTATAGTAGATATTAATAATAATAACTCTAAAGATAATAATCCTAAGTATTAGCAAAGAGGAGGAGGCTATAAGCATAAGGCTAGCAGCTAATAAGACTTATATAATAAGAAGCCTCGCTAAAACGACTGCAGCAATAATAGGTGGTATACTCTCTACTACTATAAGGGATATACTCTCTAGCGCTACTACGTCGCCTTTCCAGAAGACCAGCCCAAATAGTTTAGCCTTAATAAAAACCTTATTAACTGTATTATTAAGAGGATCTAGCCTAGGAGTGATTTAGTAGAGGAATTTGAAAAGGCGAAAACTTATTAATTAGGTCATTAACTATATAGTAGCTATAATAGCAGATATAGGGGGACTATTATAGCAATTAATAAAGTTTAATACTCCCTCTCTTCCTTAGTCCTACTTAATACTGGAGCGACAATATATATATTTAATAACCTCTCGCAATTTATTAACCTTCAATCAGCCTCTTATAACGATTTTATCCTCACTAGGACCTCAAGGGCGGCTATTAATAGCTGGGGGTCTGTAGACCTTCACCTTTAAGGCCCTAGAGGGCTGCTAATAACCCTTCGCCTCAATAACGTAGCGTATTATAAATAACTGGCTACTAGCCTCATATCTATGCAACTGGTTCAAAAGAAGGGTATATAGTGGGATATAAGACCTAGCAACCCTAATTAAAACTGCCTCTAATAAAGAGATTATACCTATATAGCGGAGATATCTAATATTAACTAATAGCATCTACTTAAGTATTGTCCACATAAGGGGGCGAGTATCCCTATGGGGTTTGTGGTAATAGCTACCCCTCCGGATGAGATATATAAACGCCCTCTTTGCTAAAAGTATGATTCTTTAACTATTTGCAGACCTCTTTGAGGTTTAATACTATTATAGCATTAATATATTAGCTATTGCAGCCCAGAACCCTTACAACAGCTACCAAAGGCCACAAGAGGTGTCTATATTAATAATAACAATAACAAGCCTATCGAGACTATTAAGTGCGACTCTTGCGCTATAGCGAAGATGATAAGACAAGTCCGCTGAGCCCCGAGAGAGTTAGTAATATCATTAAAACCTAGCGAAAGGATTGCTATCAACTTCTATAACTATAATAAGGGATATAGAGGGTATATATAAGTAGCTATTATAGTAGATAGAGCCGCAGGCTTCGTCTAGGACTTCTATCTAGCTAACTAAACAAGTAAATCCCTCATCTAAGTGGTAGATAAAGTTATATTAACAATTAATATATAATATAAAACCAAGGTCCAAGTTATTGAGGCTAATAATGAGATCCTTTAACACCTAAGAGTTATAGCAAGGCTTGAAAACAAGGGTATTCAAATAGAGCTATCCGCTCCAAATACGCAAGCCTAAAATAGAGGCGCTAAAAGGATTACTGCTATTATTAAGCAAAAATCCCGCTCCCTACAACTCTCAGCCTCACTACTTATAGTGCTATGGCTCGAAATTATGAAAGCTGCTACCTACCTATATAACCAGACGCCACAAAAATAGCAAAAGGGCTGGAAGACGCCTTATAAGATACTTTACAAGACGTCAAAAGAGGGTTTCATAGTACTTAACCTAACCTATCTTCAAGTATATAGTAGTAAGTCTTTTGTAATAACTTTAGACGCCCAACCTTATTAAAATTAACGCTTGCAACTAGTAGCAAAAGCCTAGATTAGCTACCTCATTAATTATACCACCTCAAATAGCTATAGGTTTTAGAACCCTGTGAAAGGAGAGGTTATTACTACTTGAGACATCCTTTTTGATAAAGAGGCTATTTTTAATAGCTAAATAGATATCCGCCATAATCAGTTCAAAGATATAACCCTAGAGGAGATCTAAAATCACTATACTACGCTCCTCAACTTGAGAACTACTATTTAGAGCGACTCTAAAGCTACTATAGACCTAAATAACGACCTACAACGTGTAGAAGACAAAAAGAACTAAATAAATAGTGAAGTATTAGCACTAGAGCTAGTTTATAGCTATTCTCAAGCAAAATTTGCTCTACTACTAACTCCCCCATAGTCCCCCAAATTAATATTCTTCTAAGCACTTAAGGAAGGCATTCACGCTAACCTTAACGTGAGGAGGCATATCTTAGTAGTTTCTAATAATACTAACCCAAGTTCAGACTTTCATTTAAAAGTTAGAGTTACTATAAGGACTTTATATAAGGCGGTCTTCTTAAGCTATACTACTAAAAAATCTCGCATAAGAATAAAACCTAGCGAACCTAATATTTATTACTTGCTCTATATAAGTGAACCCGATATATATTGCATGCCTTATATATATGAAACTGATAATAGTTAAAGCTCTTCAGCGTAGTCTCATTAACCTATTAATCCTTTAGCAAGCAGCTATAAGCCTGCCCGGGATATCACAATAAGGCTACTATTCCCAGCCCCAGAAGTAATAACTTCAGGAATAAATCCAAAGTAGCAAAATACCTCCTAGAGGTTATTACTAAAGTTACCCTTATTATATATTAAACTATAAAATCACCCTTTAGGGGCTAAGTTTATCTAGGCCAAAGAGAGTTATCTCTAGAGCCACTAAATATCCCAATCTTAGTTAATAATATTATAAAAGACTATAAAGAGTTATAAGGTCCTTATATGCTACTAGGTATATACCTATAAGCTAAATAAGTATAATAAGCTTCTAAAAGTTAAGGTAAGACTTGTGGTAAGAGGCGATTAATAGCCTCACGACCTTTGCAATACCTATACTACTATATTAACTAGGATATCATTCAGGACCCTTATTGCTATTACTAACTGATTTAATATAGATCTAATCTAATATAACGCTATTAATGCCTTTATATATACTAACCTTAATAAAGAGGTCTATATAGAGATGCCGCCAGGGTATTAAGAGCCTAGAAGAGTGCTCAAGCTGTTGAAGGCCCTGTATAGGCTTCGCAGATCCCCTCTCTTATAGTAGCGACACCTCAAAATGGGTCTAAATACCCTCAATTTTGAGCAGATACCTGGCGAAAACTGCTGTTAGCGCTATAGCAAGGTCTTATTCTTCTTCTACGTCGATAACTACGTTATAGCATATCCCCCCAAAGATCGCAGTCATGCCACCTCGCTAATCAGACAACTACAGAAATTATACTATCTCGAGGGTAGTTAAGACCTATATTAGTTCCTAGGATTAAAGTCATTTAAGATTATCTAAACAAGAGGCTATAGCTATTGCAGTAAGTATTTATCAACAAGTTAATAAAACTACTAAATAACTACGTCAATACTAACTCATAATATAATACCCTAATAGCTACTAAAGAGCTATTACTATATGAAGAGCAAGCAACGCCTCAAGAGATTTAGCTATATCAATAAAAGGTTAGATCGCTGCTATACGCTACTATTATCACCAGACTCAAAATCACTTTTGCAGTTAGTTATCTTATACGATTCAACGAAAACCCTAGCCCAAAACACCACCAAGCCGCTAATTAGGCTATATAATACCTACTAAAGACAAAAGGGCTCTACCTTAAGTATAGAGTAAAGGATACCAATAAGTTAGAGGTAGCTTTAGACGCAAGTTTCACAGATAATTCAATAGATCAAAAGAGCTCTCAAGCCTTCGTAATGAAGATATTCGGAGGGATAATCGCTTAGAGGGCTAACAAACAATAGATAGTCACAACTTCCACTATAAAAGCAGAGCTTTTAGCCCTATCGCAGGCTGCGAAGGAAGAACTATTCGCAAGTCAGCTAATAACCGCCTTACAGGTAAGCCTCCCTCCTAGAGGAGAGCTGTCGGACTTTACGCGTAAATTAGGTGAAAATCGGTGTGTGTATTTCGTAAGTTCTGAGGTACAAAGGTCTCCACCAAAATCTCTGCTAGATACAGGTACCCACAATCCAGCTATTAGTCGGGACGGATTTCAGGTCAAGTCGGCATATACCTATTAGCATATGCCTAGTTTGATACGCCCCCTCAGGTTAGTGCCCAAAGGGTCCAAACTGGATAAACTGGCCAAAATGGCCCAAATGGCCTGAATAGCTAAAATAGCCACTTTTGCAAATCTCAAATCCCCTACTTATAGGCCCTTTTATATATAGCCCATTTAAGGGTATATCTATTGCTTTAAATCGCTCCCGTCGTGCTCATTAAAACCTCCTAGTGGGTAGGAAAGAGTGACGCCGTTTATAGAGCTATTTTAGCCTGTTCAGCCTCTAATTCAGTATGCCTATTATCTGCAAGAAGGTCGCTTTTATCCGGGAGGTTAACCCTAGCTAACGAAGGTAGCAAAGGAGGCAGCTAGTAGGGCCTTTATTATCCCATCTACTATTATTTCAGCTAATTAGGTATAAATAACCTCTATATAGTTATCCTAAATCTCTTATTATAGCCAATAGTTATAGATATCAACATAGCGTAACTTAGTTTATAGTTAGACGATCTCTTAGGTCACTAGCTATATCATTTAGGTATTATCGCATTAGATAACTACCTTGAGGCTATTATGAGGTTAATTAACTATAACTACATAGTAAGGCTCTCCTCTAGGAGGGAGGCTTACCTATAAGGCGGTTATTAGCTAACTTGCAAATAGTCCTTCCTTCGCAGCCTGCAATAGGGCCAAAATCTCTGCTTCTATAGTGGAGGTTATAACTATGTATTGTTTATTAGCCCTCCAAGCGATTATCCCTCCGAATAGCTTCATTACGAAGGCTTAAGAGCTCTTTTAATCTATTGAATTATCTGCGAAACTAGCGTCTAAAGCCACCTCCAACCCATTAGTATCCTTTACTCCATACTCAAGACAGAGCCCTTTCGTCTTTAGTAGGTATTATATAGCCCAATTAGCAGCTTAGTAGTGTTTTAGGCTAGGGTTTTAGTTAAGTCTTATAAGACGACTAACTATAAAAGTGATATCAGGTCTGGTTATAATAGCAGCATATAGTAGCGATCCAACCTTTTATTAATATAGCTAAATCTCTTGAGGCGTCGCTTGCTCTTTATATAGTAATAGCTCTTTAGTAGCTATCGGGGTATTATATTATAAGTTAGCATTAACGTAGTTATTTAGCAGTTTTATTAACCTATTAATAAATACCGACTATAATAGCTATAGCCTCTTATTTAGATAATCTCAAAGGACTTCAATCCCTAGGAACTAATATAGGTCTTAACTACCCTTAAGATAGTATTATTTCTATAGTTATCTAATTAGCGAGGTAGTATAACGATAATCTTCGGGGGGATATGCTATAACGTAGTTATCAACACAAAAGAAGAACAAGACCTTGCCATAGCGCCAACAGCGGTTTTCGCTAGGTATCTACTCAGAATTGAGGGTATTTAGACCCTTTTTGAGGTATTGCTGCTATAGGAGAGGGGATCTACAAAGCCTATATAGGGCCTTTAGCAGCTTAAGCACTCTTCTAGGCTCTTAATACCCTGGCGGCATCTCTATATAGACCTCTTTATTAAGGTTGGTATATATAAAGGCATTAATAGCGTTATATTAGATCAGATCTGTATTAAATTAGTTAGTAATAGTAATGAGGGTCCTTAATAATATCCTAGCTAATATAGCAGCATAGATATCGCGAAGGTTGTGAGGCTATTAATCGCCTCTTATTATAAGTCTCGCCTTAACTTTTAGAAGCTTACTATACTTATTCAGCTTATAGGTATATACCTAGTAGTATCTAAGGACCTTATAACCCTTTGTAGTCTTTTGCAATACTATTAACTAAAATTAGGATATTTAGTAGCTCTAGAGATAACTCTCTTTAGCCTAAATAAACTCAGCCCCTAAAGGGTGATTTTATAGTTTAATATATAATGAGGGCAACTTTAGCAATAACTTCTAGTAGGTATTTTATTACTTTGGATTTATCTCTAAAGTTATTACTTCTGGGGCTGGGAATAGTAGCCTTATTGTGATATCCCGGGTAAGGTTATATAACCTGCTCGTTAAAGGGTTAATAGGCTAATTAGACCACACTAAAGACCTTTAACTATTATTAGTTTCATATATATAAGGCATGCAATATAGATCGGGTTCGCTTACATAGGGTAAGTAATAAATATCAGGTTCACTAGGTTTTACTCTTATATGAGATTCATTAGTAGTATAGCTTAAGAAGACCGCCTTATATAAAGTCCTTATAGTAACTCTAACTTTTAAATGAAAGTCTGAACTTGGGTTAGTATTGTTAGAAACTACTAAGATATGCCTCCTCACGTTAAGGTTAGCGTGAATGCCTTCCTTAAGTGCTTAGAAGAATGTTGATTTAGGGGACTATGGGGGAGTTAGCAGCAGAGCAAATTTTGCTTAAGAATAGCTATAAACTAGCTCTAGTGCTAATACTTCACTATTTACTTAGTTATTTTTATCTTCTATATGTCGTGGGTTGTCATTTAGGTCTGCAATAGCTTCAGAGTCGCTCTAAATAGCAGTTCTCAGGTTGAGGAGCGCAGTATAGTGATTTTAGATCTCCTCAAGAGTTATATCTTTAAAGTTATTATGGCGGTTATCTATTCAGCTGTTAAAAATAGCCTCTTTATTGAAAAGGACGTCTCAAGTAGTGATAACCTCTCCTTTTAGAGGGTTCTAAATCCTATAGCTATTAAAGGTAGTATAACTAATAAGGTAGCTGATCTAGGCTTTTGCAGCTAGTTGCTGGCGTTGATTTCAATAAAGTTAGGCATCTAAAGTCATCACAAAAGACTTACTACTATATACTTGAAGATAGGTTAGGTTAGGTACTTCAAAACCCTCTTTTAACGTCATATAAAGTATCTTATAAGGCGTCTTCCAGCCTTTTTGCTGTTTTTGTGGCGTCCGGTTATATAGGTAGGTGGCTACTTTCATGATTTTAGGCTATAGCACTATAGGTGGTGAGGCTGAGAGTCATAGGGAGCGGGACTTTTGCTTAATAATAGCAGCAATCCTTTTAGCGCCTCTATTTTGGGCTTATATATTTAGAGCGGATAGCTCTATTTAAGTACCCTTGCTTATAAGCCTTGCTATAACTCTTAGGTATTAAAGTATCTTTTTATTAGCCTCAATAACCTAGACCTTAGTCTTATACTATATGTTAATTATTAATATAACTTTATCTACTACTTAGATGAGGGATTTGCTTATTTAGTTAGCTAGGTAGAAGTCCCAGGCGAAGCCTGAGGCTCTATCCGCTATAATAGCTACTAATATATACCCTCTATATCCCTTATTATAGTTGTGGAAGTTAATAGCAATCCTTTCGCCAGGTTTTAACAATATCACCAACTCTCTCGGGGCTCAGCGGACCTGTCTTGTCATCTTCGCCATAGCGCAAGAGTTGTACTTAATAGTCTCAATCGGCTTGTTGTTATTAATATGGACCCCTCGCGTAGCCTCGCGTATTTGACGTAAGGGCTCTGGGCCGTAATGGCCTATATATTGATGCTATAATAGCATTAAACCTCAAAGAGGTCTGCAAATAGTCAAAGAATTATACTTTTAGTGCAGAGGGCGTTCATATCTCTCATCCAGAGGGGTGGTGAATTTGTAGCCATCCGTAGCTATTACCACGAACCCCATAGGGATATTCGCCCCCTTATGTGGATGATACTTAAGCAGATGCTATTAGTTGATATTAAATATCTCCGCTATGTAGGTGTAATCTCTTCGTTAGAGGCAGTTTTGATCAGGGTCGCTAGGTTTTATATCCCACTATATACCCTTCTTTTAAAGCAGTTATATAGATATGAGGCTAATAGTAAGACCTTTGCAATATGCTATATTATTAAGTCGAAGGGTTGTTAGCAGCCCTCTAGGGCCTTAAAGGTGAAGGTCTATAGACCCCCAGCTATTAATAGCAGCCCTTAAGATCCTAGGTAATAATAAAATTATTATGAGAGGCTAATTAAAGGTTAATAAATCGCGAGAGGTTATTAAATATATGTATTATCGCTCTAGTATTAAGTAGGACTAAGGAAGAGAGGGAGTATTAAACTTTATTAATTGCTATAATAGTCCCCCTATATCTACTATTATAGCTACTATATAGTTATTAACCTAATTGATAAGTCTTTGCCTTTTCGAATTCCTCCACTAAATCACTACTAGGCTAGATCCTCTTGACGATATGGTTAATAAGGTTTTTATTGAGGCTAAACTATTTGGGCTGGTCTTCTGGAAAGGCAATGTAGTAGTGCTGGAGAGTATATCCCTCATAGTAGCAGAGAGCATACCACCTATTATTACTGCAGTTATTTTAGTGAGGCTTCTTATTATATAAGTCTTATTAGCTGCTAGCTTTATGCTTATGACCTCCTCCTCAATATTGATGCTTATTAGTATTATCTTTAGTATTATTATCGTCAGCCTCTACTATTATAGGCCTAAATATACCCCTCCCAGGCTTGCTTCTAAAGGCTGTCTCCACAAGTCGCTAAATAGCTTCACGGGTAGCTAGGAGGATATCACTAGCCTCAAGCTTATCTTCATTAGCCTTCACGCCTACGAGAGCTTAATAACCTCTAATCCAGGCAGCTAAAGGAGAGTTATTTAAGACCCTATAGTAGTTATTAAACTATAAGCTTAACTGCTCTATTTGAGGGACTTTTACTGCTTAGCCTTCGAAGATAGCTATATCCTATCGCTTAACCTAAAGGGTGATCTCTTCTTATATAGTAATAGTTCGATTTTTCCTATTTAAAAGAATATCTTTATACTTATATACTACAGCCTTTTTCTAATTAACAACTAAGCCACTAACTTAGGCCTAGAGCTTTAATACCTAAGTAGTAATATCTTCTTTTGCTAAGTAGTGAGTCTCAAGGTATTAGTAATAGATAGTATTGGTTATCTAGTCCTATATTATAGCGACGTTTCTAACGTGCTCAGAGTATACCTTCTTCTCCTCCACATATTAGGTTATTATAGTATTATAGAACTTTATCTCCTTCTCTTTGAAGTTACAAATAGTATCCTCTTCATTAGTAGGGGTTGAGTTAGTATAATTGCTTAAGTAGGCCCTAATAATAAGCCTTATATCTAGAAGGTTGGGTTTTATAATAGCGTCACTAAGCGATAGCTTATCGGTCTTACTTAGATCAATATAGTGCTATAATTCGACTCTAGAGGCGTAAGCCTCCAGCTAATTAATCTATAATATCTAATCCTTGGGACTATTTAGCCGGATCTTCGTGATAGCCTCATCAGCAGAGGGCTTAGACATATTAGGAGGCATTATAGGCCTTTAGAGGGTGGCGAAGAGTAAGTTAGGTCTGTAAATATATGGTTGAAAATAGTTTAGGTGCAATTTGACGCGTTGTCCAGTCGCAATAGCTTCAAAATCAGATAACAATACGTATAAGACTCTTAATTGTCGGACTTTACGCGTAAATTGGGTGAAAATCGGTATATATATTTCGTAAGTTCTGAGGTACGAAGGTCTCCACCAAAATCTCTGCTAGATATAGGTACCCACAATCTAGCTATCAGTTGGGACGGATTTCAGGTCAAGTCGGCATACGCCCATTAGCGTACGCCCAGTTCGACAAGAGCCTTCCTACGCAGTCGCAGTCAATTAGCCTCACGATAGCCTCAAGGTAGTTATCTAATGCGATAATACCCCAAATAATACAGCTAGTAACCCAAGAGATTATCCAACTAGAAACTAAGTTACGCTACATCAATATCCACAACCATTAGCTACAACAAGAGATTCAGGATAACCATATAGAGGTTATTTACACCCAATTAGCCAAAATAATAGCAGACGTGATAACAAAGGCCCTACTAGCCGCCTCCTTCGCCACCTTCATTAGCTAACTTAACCTCGCGGATAAGAGCAACCTTCTTGCAGATAATAGACATACTGAATTGGAGGCTGAACAGGCTAAAATGGCTCTGTAAACGGCATCACTCTTTCCTACCTACTGGGAGGTTTTAATGAGCACGACGGGAGCGATTTGAAGCGATAGATATACCCTCAAATGGGCTATATATAAAAGGGCCTACAAGTGGGGGATTTGAGATTTGCAAAAGTGGCTATTTTGGCTATTTTAGCTATTTGTCCAGTTTGGACCCTTTGGGCACCAACCTGAGGGGGCGTGTCGAACTGGGCGTACGCCGATGGGCGTATGCCGATTTGACCCGAAATCCATCCCAACCGATAGCTAGATTGTGGGTACCCATATCTAGCAGAGATTTTGGTGGAGACCTTTATACCTCAGAACGAACAAAATACACACCCCGATTTTCACCCAATTGACGCGAAAAGGTCCGACAACCGTTGCCTGTTAAGTCTGATCAGACGTTTGCGCAATGAACTCGACAGGCCGCTGCGCTTCAGCGTTGTAATCACACTCAGAGTGTTTGCAACTGGCAAGCGCTCGGAAACATGCGGCCCATTCAAACTAGGCCTAACCAATAGGCATCAATATTAAATCAGCTTGAGCATCTTCATTAGTACCCCTCGCTAGGGAACAGCTCAGCATTAGGTGCTCTGCATACCAGGAGCGGCTAGATGTTGGCCAACTACGTGGTTCCAACAGACTTCGTTACCAAGACCTAGCTAGGCACGAAACTATGCCCATTTCGGGCCTTCTGCAGCTGGTATCAAGGTATACCCTGCTAACAGGCCTCACAGCAAGCCATATCACAATAGAGGTATCATGCCATCCGTGACCGCAATACAGCCAAGCCGGTCAGTTAGTTTCTCAGACGCCTTTAGCCGTCCACAGCTAGTTACACTACCTACTTAGCTGCAATGCGATTGGTTCAGGGGCTAGGAGCATTAACATCCTAGAAAACTTCATTTTTCGGGATACCCAAAGTATCCAATAAAGTGCTAAGTTTTCATCATGCTTGGAAAGTGGCCTGATTAGTGACATCGCACACCAATACAAAGCTTGCGTATAAATGAGACTGGAATTGCATGTAGCTTGGCTATGTGATTCTTGTTGTGCGATAAGTCACGCATTAACGTCCCACACCCACTTTTAGCCACCCCATTTTTTAATGCCCTCACATTAATACATATTAACTTCAACTACTTTTTATATGTATTATGATGCTATGACGATGTAACTTTGGCTGTTACTAGGGTTTTTAGACTTGCTGGATTTATCTGTGCTATTTTTAAGTTCGCCCGCCTCGATTTGAGCCCTCTGAATAGCCTTGATATTAGCAAACTTCGAATTTGGGCTTATTTTAACCTTCTTGTGTTTCCTAGCCCTACTAGCATTAACTTCTGCCTGTAGTGCCTTAATCTTTTGCTAGGCTACTGCTAATTAATATGCCTTCTTATTAAAGCCCTTCTAAACCTTCTGAAAAAGTAGGCGCTGCGTATGCTTATTATTATCTAGCTTGCTGAATAGGCTGAACTAATCCTAAAGCTTATCCCTCTTCTTAGGGGTTAACTAAGGGACTGCTAATATATCTGCTGCCTATTTTTTGCTTGCTTTACTATTAGAGAGCTCTTTATAGACCTAACTATCTAGTTTAGTAGGGGTTAATATATTCTTAAGTAGTAGACGGCTTATGAGGGGTCTAGCTATACTAATAGGCTATAAACTAGTTTATTTCTAGTTACTAATAATATTCTTACTTATTAGGGCTGCCTTATATGCCTTATTATAATAAATAATAAAATTTCTCTTACTTATAACTATATTAGTATTCTATTTAGCTAGTAATTTAAGCTCCTTCTTATATACTGCCTTTAGAGGCCTAAAACCTAATTAATTAAGTAGCTAAAGGATATATAATATATATACTAATAAGAATAATAAGTATATCTTATTTCTAAAGTATATATATACAAAAGTAGTAGTCTTATAGCTTCTATAACTATCTAAGATTAATAATTTAACCTCTAAGGGGTCTTCTAGCTAGGTTAAAGAGATAAAGACCTCTATTAACTACTTAATAGCTATGGAGTTAGAAGTCTATCTATTTTCTATTACTATAAACTTCTAGGGTTTGTATAGCGTTAGATCTAGAGGGAACTACTACTACTAGATACTTTTGCTCTTATATATAATAAGTAGAGGTAGTGCTTTACTAGTTATAGAGATATACTTTATTAGAGATATCTAACTATATAATTTAGGCTATTTATTATAGATAGAATAAGTTTCTAATAATCTAAGAAAAAGTCTATTTGATTCTCTGCCTTCTAGAATGCTAGTCTCATCTATATTATATTAATTAGAGGCCTTAATAGCTATAATCTTAGGTATAGTGAGGTGTTTAAACTATTACCTAATTATATTAGTTGAGGCTCTATTAATGCGCTGGGAGTTGATTGCTCTGCTTCTCTATACCCTTATAGATAGGTTTCTCTTAATAAAAGACTGCACCTAGTTCTTCCCAAGAGGCTGAGAGTCTCTATAGACCTATAGGATGCGTTTAGTAAAGTCCTTGAGTTATTAATAGGTTAGAGGCAGGCCTAGGGCAGCCTGGATTTAAACCTATTTAGCTAGATGACTTTCTTAGCTTATAGAAAGTCTTTATAGATCTGAAAAGGCTATATCTCTTGCCTAATAACCCTTTATATGATGTTTTAGCGTTAATTATAGTATACCCTATTTATATGTAGCTTTTTTTATACTAGTATTATTTGTAATAGCTTTAAGAGCCTGGTTAATATTGTTTTTAGTATATTGAGGTATCTTAATTAAAAGAAGATATAGATGAAAGATGACGGCGATTGAAGTAAAATTGGTGAAGTTGTGGAAGATTGAAGTTGGTGGTTATTATGGCGGTGAGGCATTTTTGGGGTGGCCAAATGTGGGGGGTGGCCAAAAGAGGGTGTGGGACGTTAGAGCGTGCAGTCAGAGTGCTTCCACAACAGCTGCAACGTAAGCCAATCAGCATGGATAGAACAGAAAACGACCAGAAAGTTGCAAGGTAGTTTCAGTGGACGGAAGACCTTCCGAATGCATAGTGGGATTTGCCGAAAGTCGTGGCCGTCATCAGCACGGTGCCTCCGATACACGCAGCTAAGCTTATTTCCAGTTCACGTAGCGGTTCGCATTTATGGATACGATCACTGGCAAGAGGATACAACCTAGCGTCGCGCGTAGCAAGTATATATATAAAACCACCTCAGAAACCCACGTTGAAGGCAACTAGTTATAAAAACCATGCTTATCCCGACAACCATGGCGAAAGAGACGGCAACAAAGGCAGCAGAATGGTACAAGTCGCCTGCCGACGGCGAGACCCTGGATGTCGGACCCGAAAAGTCGTAAGTCTCATTCTTCACGTTGACATGCACTTATAAGGCTAATCTCCGCTTAAAGCCCTTATACGAGCCCAATCTGCAAAATCTATTTCAAAAACCAACAGCCGTTTACGATTCCACGGGACCTCATCCGTGCGAGTATCGAGCTTGACAAGATCTCCGGTAGCTCGAACAGCAGCATCCACATCAAGAATATGCCTGATGAAGCAGGCCATGTTCTCGTCCACTACCTTTATACTAGCACTTAGCAAACCCTCTGCAAGAGACATTCACTACAAGACTCTAAGGCGTCAACCCATCTTGAAACCAGTATACACGTCTACGCTACTGCACGAGCCTACGGTCTTCCAAGTTTAGCCGAGCTAGCCAAGAAGAACATATGTCAGTCTGCAGATGCGCTGCCAGCGCTGGACGTCATCGCCTTGGTCGCCGATGCGTGCGAACTGCTGCCAGACGATGATTCGTGGTTCTTAGCCTTTACTAAGATACGTATTAGGAGCCTGTTCAAGGACCCAAGCTCCTTGAACCAGTCGGTCTTTCTCGGATGCTTTGACGTCAAATCCATATACTCAAAGGTTATAGTCAAAAGCTTAGTTCATATCTGCTGCCAAAACTCGGTATTACTAAAGCCTGCCAAGCCTACCGAGTCTTGCATCCTATCTCCGCTAGAATTATCGACTATTCCAGGAATCGATGTTATGCCCTCAACTGATTCACCACAGGTCTCGGACTCAGACTTAGAATTCCCAATTCATTTACTATCAGGTGTTGAGGCAGATATAGCGGTTAAAGCTCCAGCTAAACCTAAGGCAGCCCCTTATGAGTCTAATATAGAAGTACCAGATGAATAGCAGACACTATAGCAAACACTATCTAAGAAGAACAAGAAGAAGAAAAAGAAAGGCAAGGCATCAAAAGCGCTGGCGTTGTCTTATAGCTCTATAGCAACGCATATTATGGACGGTAGATGGAAAGATTGCTCTAGCTGTTATGAATTCGTGACCGGCTTGTCGGCATGTTAATACAGGTCTCTGACGAATGTTCTCAGCGATCAGTTGCAATTATGACGGTTTTCCTCAATAGAGCGTTCACTAGGTTATCTAGATTTAAGAGGTTTGACGAATAGTTCGGGGATTACGTACTGCAGTTTGATATCGAGTTAGCTGGAGAAAAGCATCTATCCTTTACCACAGTTGAAATATATTGTGACCTGGAGTTCTTGTAAAGTTGATGGATTTGCGCGTGCAAGCACTATGCCGCAAGGTGGCACGGCTCTGGGCAGTCCACATGGTACTCTCGTTAAACCCCGCAGTCACTGCGCCTCAGACCAGACCAGGGACACCATTGCCTCCCCGCTGCGTCTCCACACCACAAGTAGTATCAGAACGGGAGATGTGGGAGAGCTAGTTTCTAGTTCTGCAACCCGTTGTGGATCTGATGGTCTCGGAACCCGTTCTGGCACCCGTTCTGGATCTGATAGTCTTAGAACCCGTCCTGGAACCCGTTCTGGCACCCGTTCTGCAACCTGTTCTGGCACCCGTTCTGGATCTGATAGTCTTAGAACCCGTTCTGGCACCTGTTCTAGCACTTGTTCTGTAACCTGTTCTGGAACCTATTCTGGAACCCGTTATGGCACCTGTTCTGCAACCTGTTCTGGCACCCGTTCTGGATCTGATAGTCTTAGAACCCGTTCTGGCACCTGTTCTAGCACTTGTTCTGTAACCTGTTC
>JAXCEF010000458.1:0-42163 GCA_037178605.1 Colletotrichum euphorbiae | reverse complement strand
CCTGCCCCCGGGGGTGCAACCTTCTTGCATGCACGTAACTGACCATGCGCGAAGCTCCAACAGGCGCTTTTCCTTCTCCTTCTCTCCCGCTGCCAAGGCTTCCAGGCACGTGATGGCCGAGCGCAACAGCCCCCGCCGGTCGTTCGGCTCGCAAGCTAGCTCATCTACTCTCGGCGCCGCGGTATGCCAGCCGTTGAAGCCGAGACATATCCAACGGCCCCGGCTGTCCGATGGACCGCAGCGAACAGAATCTAATGCGCCATGTTCTGCCGAATACAACATGTACTATCATAACAAAGAGTTTGCCACAACCTCAAGCGGTGTTTTACTCTGTTGTACGATGTAGCATGAGAGGATAACTATGTGATTACATTTGATTACCGGAGGATCTGCGGTCGCTGCAAGCAGACCGAAGTGTTTGGCACACATATTAAAAAAGCTACACGACATCACAGCTTCCCAAGTCTTCTTCGTCAAGCCTCGACGGATATGCTTGCCTCTCCTGACCCGAATCAACTATGTCACCGGCGACTGCCGCCATCCTCATGCATTAACTCAGCGTGCACAGCAACATGACGCTGAAGTATCCTCCAGGCTCCTTGAAGGGCGCCTGAGCGATGCTTGTGATTCCCTGCTTGTACTTGCCCCATCGGATCGTCATCTATCTCGGATCTTCCTGTTTCCAAGAAGTCTAGCCACTCTCTGTGCCCATGCCGAAAAGCGCACATGGAGTCTTCTTCTCAACTTCAAACCTTCTCTGTGACGGGCAGAACTTTTGTGACTTTTGCGGAGCTAGCAACCTCTGCAAGTAAGAAATTGTTGATTTCCGCGGCGTATCACCACCGGCCTCGTCCAGTCGGCCACGCATCGCCGAAGTGACCGTGAGAGTTTGGACTTGGTTGGCGCTTGAGAAAGTCGCAGTAGTGCGCCAGGTAATTCAGAATGTCCTGGTTGGCTGCATCTTCTCCGAGAAAAGCGTGGATTTCGTATGCGTTTTTGACAACTCGACGATCCATCATCCATGGCGAACATCAGGTCTAATGGGTATTTGCCCGGTGTGATATCTGTCAAGTTCCCTCCTTGAAGGGGTTCCTTGGGGCCTTTGGTCGTATGTTTGCCTTGGCAAAAGTAATTCTCGACTGGCGGTGGTGTTGTAGGACCGCCGAATTCGGCGTCGACTGGTTGCAAGGCACTGACTAAAGCCGCTGATGAGCAAAAGAGGAAAGACACGAAGTAAATGAATGAAGCCATGTCGGTCGAGTGTTCAGGTTCTTGAAACTTGGGAAAGTGTGTAAATGGAACTCTCATTATTGACTCATAAAGGGAAGAACGTATAATAATAGATCCAGAACGAGCTGCCCTGCCGATGCTAATGGCACGAACTGAGAATGATGAGGCAGCGCACACCCTTGCAACTACCGACCCCCTGGGGCGGCTTCGAGCACCTCGTATCGGCACGCTTGCTGCAATACCGGTATAGAACTAAAATATGAAGGAAGTATCTCCAAGCTTGTGATTTTTCTGCCTCGTAGTTTGAAACTTCCATCAATCGCTGAGCGGTGGACGAGGGTTCGCTTTTTCAAGGCTTGTAGTGTCCCTTGGGCCAGAAATCTTTTTGGACCAATGCCCCAATTGCTCAGCTTGCAACCCAATTTGGGGATACGCTACCCATTTGAATTTACCTTGGGTTGCCCGGAAGGTTGCGTACCTGGAACCTGGAGGACTACTCAGTCGAACACAGAAAGCATGACCACGGCCAAAGATCCTGGGTCCGATCCATGAAGGTTCCAGCGAGAATTAGCCGCTCGACCGGCAGTCCGCATCTCATGAACGACATGGAGAGACTCCGTTACAAGTTACAAGTGTTGAGCTCACAAAAGTGAGACAAACACACAAGAGTTGATCAAGTACATCCATCAGAAGATACAGTCCATTGCACGGAGAGAATTGTTTATCTGGCCGATAATCGACAACTAAACTGACAGATTCTAACAAAACCTAATACCAAGCTAGACGGATTATCCCGCTCGATCTTGGCAAAATCAAGCAACATCGCATGCAAGTCTTTCCATCTAACTCACCATTCACTCTTCTGACTCTAAACCCTCGGTTTCGCTCTCCATCTCCGAGTCATTATACTCAATCTCGTCATACTCAGCATCACTTTCCATCTCTCCATGGTCGCCAAGAAAGTCCGCATCGAAATCATCCACCAGATCGTCTTCCGCTTCTTGTTCATGATGCCTTCTGCTGACTGGAACAAATAATGTGTCACAGTTGATGTTCTCTTCGGCCTTGCGGAAGAAGGGGTGACTTTTCTGAAGAGGCTTGCCCTGAGCAACAAACCCCATTGGAGTTGACACGAACTCTTGACCGCGACGTCGTGAAGCCAGCCACTCTTGTAAGAATGTCAAAGGCCGTGAGGTAAGGCCTGTGCTGACTGGAGTGGAAACCTTGACGAGCTCACTCACACTATCAAGCTGAGCATTCGCAAGGTCTTCATCGGAGCAGTCCTCGGAGTACTCGAGAGACGACGAATTCTCATCAATACCCAACAAGTCGCAAATCTGAGCGTATTCGTCCCACTCGAAGTACAGTCGTCCAGCATACAGCCCAAGCTCAATTTTCAGCCACATGGGTGCCCCCCAATCCTCCGGAAGGAGTGGGACGCTGAAGAAGTTGAGCTGTCCAAAGTGCAACATCTTGCGGGTAACAGGTGCCGAATAAGTGAGCAGGTAGGTTTCAGGCTTGAATGTCTTGCTTCGCATCATTGGTAGAAGCAATTCGGCCTCCTCGGAAATAATGATCACCGCAATCTGGCTACACTGGCTCCAGAGGATCCAGTTGACATTTCGCTATTGAGGGTTAGCAAATCCACCGAGCGCATATACTCGTCTTAGCTCACAATAAAGTTGTCATTGGTCAAGTCAAAGGTCAGCTTGACTGTTCGCTCGAATTCTGCCGACACGAATAATCTTGCGGGAAACAGTCGGTCGGAGGTCTTGAATTTCTTGCCAATGCCAGTCTTGGCCAGTGACTTCAAAGCAGGGATGAGCGCCTGAGCACCGGCGGGCATTCTTCCCGTCTTTGCAAGCCCCTCGATGTCTTGGTGCAAGCCTGGGAATGATAATGCAGGGTAAGGTTGAGGCCTCTTGACCTGGCGCACCGTTTCCACCTCAAAGGCCATCTCTCGTTCTTGCTCGACCTCTTGCAAAGCGGAAGCATGGACCGCTCGACCGGTGTCTTGGAATGCTTTCCGCCTCGTATTGAGCTCCTTGACAAATGCCCTGATCTTCAAGTCTGATCCCGCCCGAAATTCGCCTGTGCCTTTCATCTTACGCTTCGGCTCATAGAGCTGCTGGAGACTGTGTTGCTCCTTCTGCTTGATTGTGGCGAGATAATTTTCACGCTGATGTCTGTCTCGAAGGAAATCGGGGTTTTCGATTGCCGCTTGCATGCGTCGACAGTAGTCGATTCCTTGTGTATAGTAAAGTGGTTGCAACTGCTCGACTCCATCACAGGTATTGTCCAAAAGCCAGCAAATTACATCGTGCGAGTTGATCTGGGCACCGCGAGGCTTGGACCGAAGATCGAGGATACTCTGATAGACCTCGGGCGGAGCAAAGAAGGTGACAGACTGAGTTGTTCCGAGCTGCCGTAAACGCATGGCAGCCTGAACCGTGTGATCTTTGGTCTGTCCTAGGCCAAGAGTCAACGCGCCCCGGGCATTCGGCGGGAACTTGAGATCAGTGCCTCTTGTATGAGCTTCATCCAAGTATACCAGGCACTTGCTCAAGTCGTCTGCGTAGGGCGAAGCCAGAAAGGGCGTTCTTCTCCCGCCTCGCTGAACGACCCACGGCTTGTTTTGTTCATCAAAGAATAACGCGGCGAGAGCTCTGCAATCAATCTCCAACCACTTCAACGCAAGGCTGACGTTGTCCATCTCTAGAATCTGAGCTCCGGCATCGATGAGAATGCTGATGTCGCGTTTTCTGAGTTCTTCTAGCAAATCTGACTCGGAGGCCCTCTCGCCATGGCATCTCACGATTCTGTGGCATTCGCGAGACCGAGGGTGGAGAAGATAAGTCAAGACTTCGGCGTTCGTGTGAGATAAACCTGGCAGGTCCCCTTGTTTGATTGTCAAGGGCAACATAGTCCGATTATCGTTCGTACCACTGAATCCAGTTGTGAGGGCTGTGGTTTCCGCACCAGCGCCGTCGCCAGTGTTACTGTTATTCACCGAAAACAGAGGTATGTCCCAACCATTGGACTGAAGTTTGATTCTGAATTGCTTGGCGTGCTGAGGAAAGACGAAATTATTCATGTAGTAATCAATCGTTGGAATGTTGTATCGCACAGCCTTCCAAATCTCTGCAAGTTGCATGTCGTCGTCCACGTTGATCGAGTTCCAGGCTTTGAGGGATTCTGGGAACGCCTCAGCGGTTTGGGTCCATTTGTCGTATTCAGCTGATGGATCATCTGACTTCAGAAGATGCTCTAGGGATTGCGTGAGCTGGGGGATACTAATGCCGTCGTAATAGAACGCAAGACAAGTGAACAAGATGGCGACGTCTGGGTGTCCCCACTCCGATTGCTCGCTAGGAACGCCTTTTGCGTGAAAGGGAACTGCAATAGGGTCTCTTTGGGGATGCAGTCCGTACTGCACGTTCCATCGTTTCTTGAGGGTCATCATGAGGATCCGATTGACCAAGATCCCTCGGAGAAGGTACACGGTCTGGCGAACTGAGGGTCTATCTGGACAGAGATCCCGAATGCGCTGCAGCGTGGCTTCGCGTGGCTTTGCCGTCAGAAAGTCTCGGATCGCAAGGCGCTCGGAATTTTCGAGGTTCTGAACCGGCAGGATACCATCAGCACCTCGCAAGATGTCCGCAACAAGGTTGCGAAGCAGTGCGTCTTCCGCGTCTGACCGTAGGAAATACAAGAGGGGAAACCCCCCACAAGGGCGCTGGACGACCTCAACCGAGTTTGGGAACGCATGCGCTAGATTGTACGACTGTCGGTCCACTAGACGCAGGACCGCCTGCGCTACCTGCCACCGATAGGGATGGCCATCGACGGTCATCTGCGAACCAGAAGGATATATGAGCTGCGTCCTTACGGCGAGTGTATGATCAGACTCGTCGAGAATGTCCCGGCAGCGGCTGCGGAGCCAGGTCTGAACGTTGATCATTGGCCCTGCCTCAGGAAGCCTGTTGTCAAGAAGGCGTTGGAGCCCGCTCAGCATGAAAGACAAATTGTGATCTGGCTGGCAAACGATAACACCCCCTTGCTTCAATATTGTTCGATGAACCCGATGGTATGTACGGATCATGTTCTCCTCTGTCGGCGTTCGACGAGAAAACGGCACATGACGAACTTGTCGATCAAGCAGACCACCCAGTCGACCTTGCAACAATTGCGACGTCTGCAGTAACAATGCCTTTGGCACGACGACCCTCACAAGGTTTTGACGATTCGCAAGCGCTGCAGCAACCATAGGAATGATACAGGATGTTTTGCCTAGCAACTGTTAGTAAAGCTGGAGGCACCACCACCATCGCCATCACAACAACAACAACAACAACACTGCGTGACGAAGAGAAGTTACTGACCCTGTCCCATATTCATCTGCAAGACGGAATTGGCCCCAGATGCCGGAGAGATGGTAGCAAGGGCTACGTCGACTTGATCAGGACGGATAAGCAAGTTGGCTTCAATCTCAAGTAGCAACCAGTCAGGATGCTCTGCTGGCTGCCAGTTGGAATGGCCTTGATTGTCTATTTCATCCTTGTACCTTCCTGCATCGCCTCGCAAGACGAAGTCGTTAATGCGAAGATCGCGCTGTGTGCTTGTAATAGCAAGGCCGAAATCGATCAGAGTCTCCTTGACATTTTGGCCAAACAAAGCCGGTGGTGCCATTGTCCGCAACTGCTCCAAAACAGTGACATGGGTTACGGCAGGCCACAGCTGGCCGGCCTTGAGTATGAAGACATGCTGTGCAGACAATGTATCGTCTGGCATCTCTAGAGCTCTCTGGATATTTTCGAATCGTCGTTGGATGGACTTTTGAGATAAAGACACTTCTCGGGCCACCAGGATGAGCGAAGACGCCTGGTGGTCTTTAGGGTGCTTTCGAAGAACAAAGGCATCGAGACTCTTCTGAAGATCCTCTGCATATATCTGACGTACCAAGGATTGCGACCTCGATAACTCAGTGACAATATCCCTCAGCTCGGCTGTTGAGTCACCTGACGGGACCAATGCTGTTCTGGATGACATCCAGCTGGGCGCCAAGACGTTGGTGCCTGCACTTCGCGGAGCAGAGCCATAGGGCAGGGAGATATGTCCACGGATGTGAGATGGGTGACGGAAAGCCGCTGGACCAGTCTGCACCTTGGCGTTTCTGTCCGTATGATTACCTTCTTTGTCGCTAACGTTGGTACTGTTGACATCTTCAGAGTCATATCCGGTCTTCTCTGTGACGTTGTTCCGCGACTTGGTAATTATCGCGCCGATTATACGCGGAAAAGTCTTTCTCAGGAGATCGGCCCTCAGGCGTGGCATCTCGCCTCCTCGAAGGCGTTCACGAAATACATTTTCCGACGGAATGAATGGTGGACACTCGTAGGCCGCATCGCTGCTTCTTCGATCGAGGACATTTTGAACAGCATCCAGGTGAACCGACAAGTCAATGTTCTGATGAAGCCTCTTCCACTCCACTCTGACAACAGTTAAGGCAGCCTCGATGTCAATAAGCAAAGACTTGGATAAGTCTAGAACACCTGGCTCCATACACGGCCATTGCTCAAGCAGAAAGTTTGCCAAGAATTTGCAGTCTTTTTCAGACTGTCTTTCCCAGGCAGCCTTCTGATCTCGCAGTTTTCGGAGCTGTTTAGCACTCGCAAACTGTTGCAACTCGTCCCCGTCGTCTTTTGGTGGAGGTACCCGGAAAGGTGAAATGATTCTCGTCAGATCCTCAAGTTGGGGGGTTTGGTTGGTTTTGAAGTCTTCGTACTCTTCCCAGATGGGGAGCTGAATCTTCCTCAGTTCCTCAAATATTGAGAATGCTGCAAGGGTTCTGATAAGATCCATATCTGCCTTACAGCTGAAGGCGATGGGTGCCAAGACAAACATCAAGGTGAACGGGCTTCGCTGCTCTCGACACAACCTGACCAGAGAGCCCCAGTGTGTCAACACATCAATATTCAGACGGTCGCTTAGCGAGACTTTGTCGAATGCTTCTCTGAATCCTCCAATGATGTTTCTCCTAAGAGAAAGCTGCTGTGGTAAGGACTGGGTGGTCTTCATTTGCTGAGGCCAAGTCCGGACGAGATGAGCTACTTCAAGTGTTTGGCGGTGGCGGGCATTGGATGGCATAGGACTGTCGCGAGGGCGGTATGCTTCATCCAAAACCCCAGGGGTTTCGGTATTGTCATCGAATGATCGCTCAAAGATTTGACGTCGACGTGCTGCCCTTTCACGCAGATATGCGTCTCCAGATGGCGGCAATTGCTTCAGTCCGGAGTGTTTGTTCAGCAGCGAAAATGTTTCAAGTTCGTCAGAAATTGACAAGATCTGCTCGACAAGTGGCCTGAATCGCTCGTGTTGGATGCTCTCAGGAATTTTCTCATTCCAAACGTCTGTTTTCATAACCTTCAAGTCTTCCGGGTAGTAGTTGTGACGGGGGCTCAACTCGGCAATTTGGAGAAGCTTCTGAATGGGACCGTTGCCCAGTCCTTGCCATGGCTGACATACTCCCGAAGATAGCCAATGAATAGCTTCTTCAGTCCCAGTTCTTCCTGTGAGATGATCTGGGAAAACGGAAGAAGTGTATGCGTGCAAAAGTGCCTTGAGATATAGGAGAATTGGCTCGGCTGCACAATCCAAACGCCCAAGAGATTTGTTGATGAGGAATCGCCCATAATTGTTGTGAGGTAGAGTGCGTATAAGTAGATGACCACTTTGCTGTTGGGCCACAAGAGGTCCCATGGGAACCAGAATCGTTCTTTGCAAAGGATCACGGGGATTGCGGAAGACAAGCTTGCTAGTGAGCCCGTACCAGGTCCCAGCATCTTGGTCCAAATCAATCTCGGAACCAAGTTGTGGCGACTGAAGCACTTGGCGAGAGTTCACATAGAAGAGAAGCTGCAGGCGCTTGATCTCCACTTGCAGATGTCTTGTCGATGGTTGGTAAACGAGCAGGTTGCGCTTCTCCTCGAAGCCGTCGAATATTCTGCTCACTCGGTTAAACAAAGGACTTGCGACGTCAACGATTCGTTCGATACCATTCGAACGAGTCCGAGAGCAGATTCCATTGTTCACGTTCAGAGTCCAGTTGCGTTTGTTAATGTTCCAGATGTCTGGTTTCTGGGTGATGAACAGCGTGCCACTCTGAAGGTCTCTATATGGACGTTAGTAGGTAACAAGACAATGCAAGAAATCGAAGGGATCGTATAGGATATAGCAGATAGAATATCAACTTACAACCAGTGAAAACAGTCATCGAGGAGTGGACCTGGAAGATCCCAGTAGTTCTCAGACCGGAAAACCTCTCTGGGAATGAGCTGCAGGTATTGCCCTCCTTTCCAAGCTCGTACGATCATGGCTCCGGAATTGAAACCAACATCGATTCGGTATCTGTTGGGCTGAATGCAAAGGGTATATTCCATACCGGTTAGTGTTGATGGAAATGTTAAGAGCGCTTGGTCCCCAAACAGCTCGTTAAGGACCTCTATGTGCTCAGGAGCCTTGGGAAGCTTCCCGAGAGGTCGACCATCGACGAGAAGTAGGCCCTGTACGTAATTGTAATGTACTTGAACGACTTGCCCGTGCTCGTTTTCCTGGATTTCGCAGACAACCCAACCGCCCGAATCCGTTCTGAGGTTGTAAATCTGCCGGGGTTGGCCCTCCGGTTCCGGCCACACCGCGCTGATGGCCTTGCGGAATGCATCTGAGTTGCTGATGATAGAACTGCCGACCAAGGACGCAACACGATAGGATAGCTTCAGATCGGAAACAACGGCATGTCGAAGAACCTGTGGCAACGCGCCGACCTCCACAACTAAGTTGTCCTGGACAGTGACGCAACACTCGATGTAGGTTTGAAGTGATTTCACGTCCAACAGTGTAGACTGGCTTCGGTGGATAACGTAGGTGCGTTTGCAAAGGATCGCTGCCCATAGAGCGTATTGTTGACACCGCTTTGCCATCTCAGTGTCGCTGGACTTGTACGTCTCTGCTCGAAGCATCTCAACCCAGCGAAGACAAAACTGACGGGCTCGGATCAATGTATCTAGTGCTTTCAGAGATGCATCCGGGTTCGTCGCCGCCATAAGAGTGTGGGTGCGAAGGAGAACAGTGATAACCACATCCATCAAATAGGTCTCGCGCCAATTAGCTTCCATGCTGTCCAATCGTACAGAAAGCTGCTCCAACAGTTTGTCACAGAAACCCTCGTCACGGAACACTTTGTGAATTTTCCGCAGGGTATCCCTGGTGCCTCTGCCTCTGTCGGGCCCTGCTTGGCATGAAGTTTTGTCCCGATCGCCGCCGCCGCTGCCCTCGTCTTTGTTGCCGTCGTCGTCTACCGGCCCGCTCAGAGTGACAAGGTGGGAAACGACAAGCATGGTAACCTCGCTGGAGAAATTCAAGTTGGTGGACCCGAGTTCAGTGAGCAGTGTGACCCATCGTTGAGATTTGCCGGACATCAACGTCTGCATCGCCAGGTACTCGTGCACATTCATACCGGCGGGGCAGCTGGACTGGCTGGCCATGATTTCGTAGGAGGACGGTCCGGACCCATCCCAGGCGAAGGCCCTACTCTCGAATAATGTGGCGAAAGGAGATGACTTGGGGAGCGCAATCGCCGTATGATGAGCAAAGGTTGGGTGAAACTTCAGCCTTCCGGGCCAGGTCGAAGTTTGCTCGTCGAACATGGCCAGCTTCATCCCGTTGGGCCGACACACTCCATCACGGCCGCCCTGCCACTCGACGGGAAAAGGAACAGAGGTGTAGTGCGTAGTAGCGACTAAAGCATGAGTCAGCGGACTTTACTTATAGGTGAGGTGGTCAGAACCACAGCAAGGACGGCTAGAACAATGAGAAGTTGGCGTTGCCGGAGGCAAAGAAGGGGGACGGGATGAGGAACAATGGAAATGAATGTGTGGCACTCACAGGGCTTCGTGGTCGATGCAAGTCCAACTTTCCTTACACCGACATGGAAAAATGGCTTCAGTTGGACATAGTCCTTGAGCAAGCAGCGGGGCTTGATGCCTTCATCGTTGTAAGACGTTGCTAATTGCCGAAGAATCCACCAGGTGGTGTCGCGATACACAGCGAATTCTCTTGGACAGGAAAGCTCGAAGATTACAGCTCGCGCAATCACAGGGTCGGCGGGTAAGGGGTCCTCGAAAATGGCGATCCGCATTTTCTGCGCGCTCCACATCATGCCGCATCTGAGGCAGTCCCGATCATGAAGGCCGCGGCCTAGAGGGTCGAGATCATCGGGGAAGTAAGTGCACGCACTAGTGTCGATGCGACGGATAAGATCGTCATATCTCCGGGTTTTCGTTTTCCATTCCTCATGTTTCCTTTTGCGCATGTCGTCCGCCATCTCGATGATTGACTGATGCAACTCCTTGAAAGCAGCCGCGTCTGACGATTCCGAGTAATATCTCTCTCCAAAACACCCGACGAAAGGATCCTCGAATATGTTTCGGCGATCACTGTGTGCGCGCCTGACTCGGTCTGACAGAAGAAGCTGCAGAGCGTTCAGTCTTGCCATGTCCGAGAACTGCGGAAGCAAAAGAACGTCGAGCATCTGAGGTTGGAAAACTGGATGGAAGTCTCGAAGTAACGGGAACAAGCGACAAGCGATGGCATCCATTTTCTGCCACATTTCCATCACTGTCAGTAGCATCTGACTCTTCTGCTCAGCATTTCCCTCGTACAGCGGCATGGCGACGTCGATGTAGCCAGTTATCTGCCGAGAAATCTCAGAGCAGCTCTCCCCTGGCAATGCGGCGAGATCGAGCTCCCTGTTGATGAGCATGTGGTAAGACTGGGCGTACTGGCTCAAGTGGTCCTTGGCTGCTTCGGTCAAGCCATCCTCCGTAATCGCTCGCATTTGCTTCGCCTTTCTTGGAGCCCTGAAGCGTTGCAAGGCATGCTTCAAGTAAGCTTGGCTCATCCGAAGACCTAGACGAGTGTCCGTCTCTGCAGCTCGAGGTGGCAGCAAGGGAATGTGCTTTTTCACGGCCGCCTGTTGCTCAGTGAGGGCGCGACTGAGCACCTTTGTGGAATGCTCGATCGACTTGTTGAACTTGGGTCCGAGGTAGTCGAAAAGGAACTCATAGCGAGATGAAATTTCTGGATTGGAGCACCGCTGCTTGTCAAGATCGAGCTTGACCAGACGCCGACATAGCTTCTTCCGCAGGAAGTGGACTCGTTCTACACTGATCGAGCGGCTCGGCGCGTCGTCGAGGAATCTAGAGAGGGCGATGGCGACCAAGAATTTGAATTCGAGACGGCCACCTTCTGCATCGAGGGCTACCGATAAATAACGCTGGAGACCGACACGAAGAACCAACCAGTAGGGCAGTCGCCGCCAAGGCTTCTCAGCCCGATTCCAGCAGACATCGTCTCTGACGCGCTTCCTTAGTAGGGTCGGTGCGAGCCTTCGGCCGTTCTCCTCAAGTACTGCCATAAACAAGGATGTTATGATGGACGGATCGCCCGTGTTACGGTATTCGTAGACGACTGCGCCTGCCTTGAAGGTGTGTGCGGCAAGCGACTTAGTTGTCTCGAGGGACGCTTGCTCGATGAAGGTCGCCACACTGAGCTGGAACTCGTCGTGGGTAAATGTGGTGAATGGAACCGCGACGGCGATGCCTGGGAAGTCCCACTGCAGGGCACCTTTGGTTGCTAGCACGTCTTCGTTTCTGGCAGAAGCCTCGAACGCTTCAAAAACCACGCTGTCATTGAAGATGGGGCTTTGGAGAATTAGCCAGGGCCTCTGGGGAACAATCTCAGTGCTTACTCATGCTGCCTTCGAATAATGAGACCGGCATTCTGGCTCTCGATGTGAAGTATCAAGCAGCCCGATGGACCCAGACGTTGAAGTTCACGAAGGAAGGCGGACTTGTCGATTCTGCCGCTGCGATTGAGGGCGGCAGAGACTGTGATCGTTTGATGAAGCGAGTTCCAGAGATCTTGCGGAGGGTTGTCAGGGATTCCTCGCATGACTTTGACAGCGTCGATAAGTCGTTCGTTCAAAGCGTTCTCCACAAGTCGAAGCTGGCGGTCATTCTCTCGTCGATGGGGTAGTTGGGCGGGCAGGACTAGATGGTCGTAAAGGAGGTCGTCGATGGGCGCCGCCTCCATCTCAGACGGTGGCTTCATCGTTTGCGGCAACACCAAGTAACGACCTCGGCCTTGGCGGTTTTCCAGATTGGTCACTCGCAGTTGTCAACGTGGTAAATATAACTGCTGGTCAGACTGGGACGACACAAATTGATGTTGTGATGTGGTGCGAAGAGAAAGGAAAATCGGAACGTGACGCGAAAACAGAACCCAACCCCGATTTTGAAGGTTGAAGGAGTAGGGAGAAGTGGGTAGCGCGTCTTTCGCTTTGCTACCTTAGAGGTCAGAGGTTGAGGTCTCTTGAGGCAGGAGCAGGAGTTGGTGGACCCACTTCGTTTGTTGCTGGCACCTGCCTCCCGCGTCGCGTTTGAAGCATCGGGAGAGACAAGCGACGGGACCTTTCAGGCAAGGCGGTCTGGGGTTTGGATGTGCCTGAAGGTCTTTTACAAGGCATCTTTGCCGTGAAAGAGTCAAAGACGCCGTTCAGGGTTACCTGAGGTCAACGTCAGGCAGCAGCAGTCTGAAGTCAAATATCTCGAACCTCTGCCAGCCGTCCAGTGACTCAACTCCTTCAGAATCCACACTGTCGAATACGTTGGTAAATTGGTAAGAGTTTGATCTCATACACAAGATCTTTTGGAGTCACAGGAACATTAGCGGCCTATGCTCAAGGTAGCTGGATGCACATGAGCCAACTAGGTACACAACGAGACACGCTTTTTAGTTGCTTACTGATTTAAAGAATGATGGCCTTGATGTCTTCTAGACTTTGATCCATAACCACTTTCCCCGTTTCCTCGCTCGCGCCATCCTGGCAGCGATGAGGAAGCACATGCCAGCAAGCATACATACACCCGCATACACCTGCGCGCCGACGTAACTGCCGCCCATGGCTGAGATGATTGCGCCAGCGATCGGCTGGCCAATCAAGACGGCGAAGCTGATGATGGTAAAGATCATTCCCATCCGCGTACCCTGATTTCTCGGGTCTTCCGTGAGGGTCCCAATGCCCGACGGCATAAGGCTCTGAACGGCGCCGGTAAAGAATCCGTAAAACGCGGTCCAGACGTAAAGACCGGCAACGGATGACACGGCGGGCCAGCAGAGCATCATGACGCCGGACGTGAAGGACATGGGAATGAACATGTTGACAGTGCCGACGTAGTATGAGGCGAGGTACGCCGGCACCACTCGCCCGGGCACCCCAGTACCGTTTAGTAGCAGCAGCAGGTTGAGTGAGGAGGTGTAGCTCAGTCCGGTTATATCACGAGAGTACGCAGCGATGTAGTATGAGGCGAAGAAAACGCCCAAGTAGTTCTTGTCGAGATCTGAATGTCAGTCGCCATATCTACGTTATTCAACAAGAGAGCTCTTACCAGCCATGAGCCTACGGCGTAGAAAGTATACTCCAGCTCCTTGAAAGCCGCCCATTCCACCAGACTGCCGGCTTTTCTCGGCTTGATTCTGGGCTTCAGGATGACAGAGGTGACGAGTAGCGTCACCATCTGCACGAGGGCAATGGCTCTGATGGTCCAGCCAAAGCCGATCTGTGGAAGCAGCTGCCGCACCATGCTAGGATAAATCATGCCGCCGGTGGAACTTCCGATGGACACAAAACCGAGAGCTAGTGCTTTCTTCTTGTCGAAATACGTCGACGCTGTAGATAGACTCGGGCAGAAGAGGAAGCCGTTGCCGAGTCCCATGCAGATGCCCTGAGCGAGAAAAAACTGCCAGTACTGTGTGCAAAACGACGTGGCAACCATGCCGAGAACCACGAGAAGGAAGCCGGAGATGAACAAGGGTCGAAAGTAGCCGGCGTCAGTGAGCCGACCGGTGAAGGCGCCGATGAAGAACAGGAGGAAAACCTCGAAAGACCCGATCCAAGCGATATCAGATGGCGGACGAGAGAGGGTGGTTGTGTAATAGGGTTGAAACACGCCATATGAGTTCACAATGCCCCTAAGCAAGTTAGACAGGTCCCAACATGTTGCCAGTGAAGAAGCTTTCTACCAGGTGTTCATGATAACTAGGTGGGTGCCAAAGACTGCTCCAGGTTAATACATTTCAGTGGATAAGAAGATTAATGCAAACTCACTCGCAAGCCACGCCTTCACTCCTCCGTCGGGAGGGGGTCCGGGGCCGATGCTCGATGTCGTTGTTACCTGGCTCAAGGGCCGATCCGCAATGCCTCCGTCCGAACCGCGACGGAGGCCTGCGACACCAGACACCGCGCCGGGCTCGTGACTGTCTTCCGACGATGGCATGAACACGGACGGCTGCCCTGCATTCCCATGCTCTTTTGAATCTCTTCTGCTCTTGTTCACATTGGACCCATCGCGGGCGGAACTGTCTTTCGTTGGCGGAGTCTGTCTATCGGCGTTGCGGATTGGGTGCGACGAGAGCGGTGACGCAGGAGGGGACATAGCTGGTAAGCCTGGAACACGGCCAACCCACAGCGTCTCCGGATATGATGCTACCAGAATGAGCCCGTACCCTGTTGGTCATGCTTCGTCCAGGACAAGACTTTTCGTGTGAGAAGAGCTAGCAAACCATTATGGCGGTTTGTGGGAAATTATTCAAAGTGTTTGATCAACGTCGCGATACGCACCAAGCAATCGAGGTATGGTCAACCGAACGCGGACTTGGTGGTTATCAAAGGGTTGCCTGGGTAATGACATCTCGACGTTCCTGCACCGGCCATCGGCCGTGTCGGTTTTGGCCGGGATTGGTTCGTTAAACGACCCGGAGTGCGGCGTGAGTCGCCGTGTGGCCCGTGCCTACAGTAACGATGCGACGCCGAAGCGTCGCTTGATGTTATTTCTCAACATTGCAGTTTAATCCGTAGGGGGTCGGTATGTACGGCAACGTAATTTCTGCCAGTGTTGCGTGCGCCCTGGCCCGAGCGCAATGCGCAAGAATACGTACCTTACTGATCGGCCTTTGGTAAGCTGCGGCCCCGCACCTATCAGTAGCCGGTGGTGACGTACGGTATTTCCGTTCTCGCAATTGGATGGCATTTTGCTCCGGGTTCGGTTCCGGTAGGTTCCGTGCGGGCCGTTCAGCACTGACCAAGCCAAGCCGGACGAGGGCGGGCCACGCATGCCGGGATTCTTCCTCGGCGCCGGGCGTTTTGTCCACAAGTCGAATTCTAGTTTCGGCCCATCATCGCCTTCTCATTCAGAAAAAGTCTTGACCCTGGTCTGACTTTTAAAATCTGGAACAAGTTCGGACCCTGACAAGTTCGATTCGACGGCAGCCCCGTGCTATGCAATATCGGTGGCCAGGGACGGCCGGCTTGCTGGCCTCGACGCCGCCACTCAGCGTCGATGCGGAAACTGTACCATCAGAGCTAGTTGTCTGGTCGCGAGGTACACCCTCTCTCCAATCAAAGATGGAAATACCATCGCCATTCAAGGACCCAGCGAAAACCAATCGCTCCTATTGGCTGTCAGCAGCAGATCGCAGCCAGCCCAAACGCGGTGTGCTCGAATGATTCCGGTCGGCCTCCGGCAGGCGCGCGACATCATTCATTCGATGAGACTCAGAACGGCTCTTCAGTCTTCCGATTAGATAGGCCTACTTTGCTTAGCTCCATGCAGGATAAAGCTTCTTGAAATTTATTTTCCTCCCCGATATCCAGGACGCGCTGCCTCTTCAAGGTGTTTGGTGCATATTGTTTGTTGGGTTAGCCGAGATGCTTCCTGGACCAGCTGCAGGCAACCCGCCACGCGCTGCGGCCTTCCGTATAGATATGTAAGAGCAGATATTGCTTAAGAACCCAAATCGCCCTTGAGAGTCTCCTGCTCCTCCCCTCCCCAGATCATATTCCGCATCTTTCTCCCTGCATACTTTGACATCAACTTTGGATCTGTTTTGTCGACCACCAAGAGTTTTTGAAATTCACCATGGCTCCAGATTGGGGGTGAGACGCACTTGAATATCGACCGCCATGTAACACGCGGGTAGGCTAACACATGGGTTCTCAGCAGATCTTACGGTGCCTCTAGCTTCCTCTCGTCTGCGCCTTGTCGTTACTGGATGGTTGGAAAATGTTCTTTCGGAACGAATTGCAAGTTCTCACACGACCGAAATGCCTCCCCTAAAAATGGGCATCCAGGCGGGTCTGGTAGTTCGGTCCAAGCCCGCGATCCTGAGCGCGAGAAACTCTTCGCTTGGAGACGCGCCCGGCCTATACCAGCGATTGAGCAAGATGGCGAGACAGCCAGATTTTTCCGCTCGGCCCTTGACCTCGTCAAACAAGACGTCGGCCTGGCACAAGAAGTTATCAGAGATATGGCAACAGACCGCCGTTTGATCGTGATCAGAGACGTCCTCGAGGGACTTTCGCGTACAGCCACCCCGTTGCTGAAAGCTCATCTTTGGGAGTCACGCGTTTCCCCGTTGATTCGAGTTATTCTGCACCCCGCCGTCGTCGATTCTGTAGTCCTAGAGCAGGAACTGGCTCTCATATATCGATCTCTTCTGGGAATCGATGCAGCTCGGCTCACGCGACTGTACCGTTTTATCCTTCACATCGTCGATCACTGGAAAGAGCTTCCATTCGAAGAAGCTGCTGATGCTTCCGGCATCGAGGCCTTGTCTCTCGGCTGTGGACTACTGGCCAAGGTTATCGACACGAGTGCTGCCAATATTGTCAGTACGCACTTCGTATCCATCGTCGACAAGATTCAGCTGCGCCTGGACGTCTTCAACGACGACGAAAAGGGAGGTTTCTACTCTGTGCAGGCTTCGAAGTATCTCGATTACGTCCGTCGTCGCTTGGGCATCGGCCATTCTCTCCCCGAGGCGACGACTACCACCTCCTCGGGTTCCATGGCCGAGTTCGTGCTGAGTCAAGACTTACCAGGTACCCTTTCTCGAAGAGGAGTGCGCCACGACAACGATCACGCCAATATCGCAAACATCAAGCTCATGCCTACCCTCGGCGAAATCATGTCGTTTCGCGACGAGTACTTGCCGACTGTCAACCCCTCGCAGCATCACTTGAAGGGACTGGGGGGCTTGTTGGATCGTCATTTTCGGCTTCTTCGCGAAGATACGTTGCATGATTTGCGGAACGCTATCCGTACGCAAGTCGAATCCACTGAGCGAGTTCGCGAAGTCAGAACAAAAGTCGTGGTCTACGACAGTGCCACCGTCTTGGACGTCACTTTCGACAAGCGTTCTGGACTCGAGTTCATTGTCAAGATGGATCAGCCGAGAGCTACGCAAGGTCTAGACAAGCTCCAGCGCGCAGCCTGGTGGGTTCAAACCAAGAGGCTCACAGATGGCACACTCGTCTGCGTTGTCGACAATTTCGGAAACGTGTTCTTCTTTCAAGTTTCAAGATCTACCGTACGGGATCTGAGAGACCCGAATGAAGTAGGTCAGGAAGCAGACATGACAGATAGTCCTCGGTACAGCCTGCCTGACGACGAACGCCACGCTTTCGTGTACCTCAAGCTCGTCGATTCCAGCGTTGCCGAGGTCAGGAGATCACTGTTGTGGTTCAAGAACATGGGCTCTAGACAGCATCGACGGCTTTTCGAATTCCCGTCCATCCTTCTCCCTGCCTTTGGACCGCCACTCAAGGCGCTTCAAGAAATGTCAAAAAAGCTTGATATGCCCTTCCAAGATCTTCTCACTCTTCACGGTGCGAATCAGTCCGCAGATATCCCTCCTCCGCTGTATTCCAAGCGCCCGGGATTCTCCTTCGATCTCAGTTGTCTAACCAACGATGGATCGAAACTTTCTTACACGCCCGGCGCCCCAAATGACCCGACTGCACTGAGCGGCCATTCAGAATTGGACTTGACTCAGTCCGAGGCCATTCTCAACTCTCTCTCTCGATCTTTTGCCCTGATCCAAGGTCCTCCAGGCACAGGAAAGTCTTTTGTTGGGGAAGCACTCATCAAGATCCTTCTTGCCAACAAATCCGAAGCCAACCTTGGTCCAGTTATGTGCGTGTGCTACACCAACCACGCCTTGGATCAGCTCCTGGAGCATCTGGTCGATGCTGGCGTTCAGAACATTGTTCGCATCGGCTCTCGATCGAAATCCGAAAGACTGGGGCCGGTCAATCTCAGAAAGGTTGTTGAGGGAATGACCCGCACGAGAACTGAACTGAAGGCTTTGTACCAATCTATTGAGGCTCTCGACTCTGAAAGCGCCTACGTCGCCCAACAGCTATCTACCTACAAGTATTCCAACACGAAAGAAAAGATCAGAGCCTTCCTTGCGGCGCAGCATCCAACTCAACATGATGAGCTGTTTGGTCCGGAACAAGATGGCGAAGACGCCGCTGAGGGCTGGCAAACCGCTCGCTATGGACGCAAGAAAGCAATGGAGAGTTGGTTACTTGCTGGAGCGACAACCAGGACACCCAGTCGCAATCTAAGTCAACTCTATCGAACGAAGTTATCCGACTTGACTCATCGAGAGCGAACCATTCTTCACGAGGACTGGCTACGTCAGGCTCTGGCGCCAGAATTGGAGAGGCTGTCTGTGGCACACGAGACGTACGAGAGCAAGCGGGAGCACAATAGCCGTGTCAGAAGTTCCGTCGATCTCCGATGTCTACAGGAAGCAAAGATTATCGGTGTCACAACGACAGGTCTGGCGACCAACCTGGACCTTGTTCGACGGGTCAAAGGAAAGGTCCTGCTCTGTGAAGAAGCAGGCGAGGTTCTTGAAGCGCATCTCTTGACCGCGCTTCTTCCAACCATCGAGCATGCCATTTTAATCGGGGATCATCTCCAACTACGTCCACAGATTCATGATTGGAGACTCCAGCGCGCGAATCCCGCTGGTATGAAGTACTCGCTCGACGTCTCTCTGTTCGAAAGACTTGTTCAGCCAATCGTTCCAAACACACCCAGTCTGCCGTTCAGCACCCTTGATATACAAAGGCGCATGCATCCTTCCATCGCAGAGCTCATACGATCAACACTGTATCGTTCCTTGACGGATTCGCAGGTCGTGCAGAATTACCCGGCTGTCTGTGGCATCACCAAGCGTCTCTTCTGGCTTCACCATGAAAGTCCCGAGTCAGGACACAAGTCAGACAAGGAGTCAATCGATACGTCATACTCAAACGACTTTGAGATTGACATCGTGGCGGCTCTCGTTTCCCATCTCTTGAGACAGGGTGTCTACAAGGCAGGAGAAATCGCTGTCTTGACTCCATATCTGGGTCAGCTGAACAAGCTGCGTTCGAAGCTCGGTTCTACCATGCAGATCGTTATCAACGACCGCGACATGGATGAGTTGGCCGATCTGGAATCGCCTGAAATGTTTCCCCAAGGAGCTCAAAAGAAGGAAGCAGCGAAGTCTTCTGCCCTGCAAGGAGTTCGCGCAGCGACGGTGGATAACTTTCAGGGCGAAGAAGCCAACGTGGTGATTGTATCCCTCGTTCGGAGCAACAACGAAAAGAGGTGCGGGTTTCTCAGCACTCCCAACCGCATCAACGTTCTGCTTTCCCGAGCAAGGCATGGCATGTACATTATCGGCAACTCTCACACTTCCAGTCACGTTCCGATGTGGGCGCAGGTCATTGCCATCATGCAACGGGATGGAAATCTCGGGAGAGAACTTGAGCTTCAATGCCCGCGGCATCCGGAGCCTGAAAACAGACGTATGGTCTCTCATCCAGAGCACTTCATCCAGTTTTCTCCGGATGGAGGATGCAGTCTTCCCTGCGACCGCAGATTGAACTGTGGCCATTCCTGCAGCGGCCCCTGTCATTCCAACTTCCTCCACAACGCCTTCAAGTGCCTAGAGGACTGCGCGAGGCCCAAGGAACACTGCGAACACCCTTGCCGCAAGCGATGCGGCGAGCCCTGCGACAAGCTTTGCATGGAGGTGCTACGCGACGCGAGACTCAAGCTTCCGTGCGGTCACATCACCAACACTGTCGAGTGCTGGAAGACAAAAGACCTCGCTGCCATAAAATGTGCAGTCCAGGTTGAGAAGGTCGTTCCGGGCTGTGATCACAAAGCCATGGTGTCTTGTCATGTCGACGTCACGGCGGCCAATTACTTGTGCAAGGCAGAGTGTGGCTTTCTCAGAGCCTGCGGTCATGTATGCAAGGGACGGTGCTGGGGCTGCCGAAAGCGAGAAGACGGACAGATAACCAAGGAGGACCACAGTGTTTGCCGGCAAATATGCGACAGGAACTACACCAATTGCACCCACCGATGTCGAAAGGCTTGTCACGAGGGAAGTGACTGTTCCCCTTGTGCTTCCCCGTGCCAGAACAAGTGCGCACACTCGAGGTGCAGCAAACAGTGCCATGAGCCTTGTCCTCCGTGTGCGGAAGAAACATGCTCATCCTGCTGCCCACATTCTAGATGCAGCATGCCGTAAGTTGCTATTCATCGACGACGTAAAGATCTGAGCTGACAGTAGGACCCTAGATGCGCAGCACCCTGTGACTGGGTTCCCTGTACAAGAAGGTGTACGAAGCTCTTGGGATGCAACCACCAGTGTGAGTTTCTCTCCTCGTTGTATCCCTAGCAATGAATGTGCTAAGACTTGTCAGGTCCCTCTGTTTGTGGTGAATCTTGCCCGGATGATCGATACTGCCAACTATGTGCAACGGATGAGGTCAAGAGCACGGTTGTTGACCTGATCATGATGAGAGATTACGGCTCAGTCGACCTCGACGAAGAGCCCTGCATTTTCCCGGATTGCGGCCACTTTCTGACTTATTCGACAATGGATGGACAGATGAGATTGAAAGACTTCTACGAGGTATCACCCGAAGGGGTTCCCACTGCCGTCAAGAGCGACTCGCGACCCTTTGATCTGTCTGAAAAGATCAGTGTCTGCCCCAACTGTCGCGGGCCCCTGCGAAACATCTCTCGATATGGAAGGATTGTTCGTCGCGGTCTCCTGGACGAATCGACAAAGAAGTTCATCAGCTGGTCAAACAACGAATGGCACAAACTCTCCGAGACCTTCTTCAACGGCCGGGAAGCGCTCCAGAATTTGGACAAAGACAGTTTCGTGTTCCCGTCACAGCCCCCTGACGGTTACGATCTCCAAGGATCACGTAGGGAACAACGAACCCACCTCTTCAAGGTTACCGGAGCCAGTCGGCACAAAAACATGAAGAAGATTTTGAAACAGATTGAAAATTTTCTTGGGCGAGTCAGGAGAGAGGAGCAACCATATCAACGCGTGGCACATTTTGTCTGGCATGTCAACAAACGGCGGCAGAAGGAGACGGGCGGATTCTCATTTGATGAATCTGCTATCCAGATGGGAAGTTACCTTCAGGCCATGGCGCTCCTCCTGAGATGCGAGCTTCTCCTCATATCTGACTATGTCAATTTGTGCCTCAACTCGAAGGACGATTCGGCCAGATGTGTCAAAGTTGATATTCGACCATACCTCGCCGATTGCGAGAAGCTCATCCAGATGGCACGGCAGAGGAACTATATTCGCCAAGAAGTCGAGGGTCACATTTCCGTCGGCATGTTCTGCTCCTTGGTGACGCGTCTCTCAGGTCCCGATTCAACCCACACAACTACAGCAGGTGTAACAGAATACGACGCGAATGTCGCGGATCAGCAGACACAACATAAGGCAACGAAGGAGTTTGGATTGCACCATCTAGATGTTGCGAAGCAACTCATGGGGACGAACCCGTCGACAGCCGTGCTCAAGGGCGAGTGCGATACCGTGTGGCTAATGCTTCATGATGGAGTCTTCTACAGCGAGGTCTCTCAAGACGAGATGCGAGCCGTATACCAAGCCATGTCCCGTGAGTTGTTAGGTACAGGGCACTGGTACACATGTCGCAACGGCCACCCGTTTACAATCGGAGAATGCGGTATGGCAATGCAGGCAGCGAATTGCCCAGAGTGCGGAGCTCCCGTAGGTGGCCGGAATCATCGTTCGGCAGAGGGTGTTCGTCATGCTGAGGAAATTGAGCGTCTTGTAACTGGGGTATGAGGCATGCGTATATAGAAATTTGTTACGACCAGAGCATGGAGGGTAAATTTGCAGCAGTGTAATGCCAAATGTTTTAGAGCAAACTCCCAGGGTTTGAGGCTGACAACCAAAGATTCATGAGCTCAAACAAGGTCCTATTCAATGAACTTGAAGGTTCAGATGCCTCCTCCGTTGGAGAGACTCGCGCTCACGGTATGGAGGGCATCGTTGACTTCCCGCGAGATGTTCATCAGGAGCCGGTCGTTTATGATAGGGGCTCTTCCGATCGGGGCAAAGCCCTGGAGACCCGTTTCGCATGTGCAATTCGACTCGTGAATGCACTTCTCTAGGACGAACCCTTCGACGGCTTCCATGATTAGCCATTCCAGCTGGAGTTCGTTTTGTGCATAGGGGTCAAACAGGTAAACCCGGGGCGCCGATGACGTGTGCGCTCTGACCAAGCACATGGTGGTGATTTCTTGCTCCATCGACGTTTCGTGCTCTATCAGCATGTCCGGGTCGATCTCGTCGTGCAACGGTAGTATGAACCGCAGATACACTTTCGCCGGCAGCGTCGTAGGCCGCTGACCGGGAATGTCGTGGGGAGTGTAGAAACGCACCACGAAGTACACGTCAGTAAGCACTACACCCAAGAGCTTCACACTCTTGACTTGAGGAAAGTAATGTATGTCGTTGAGGGTGTACCATTCCAATATGCCTTTCACGTCTCGCGTGCTTGGAATAGCGTACGGGTTCCATTGGATGAAGGCCGTTCCGTTCTGGTCCTGCTTGACGAGAACGTGCTCATATGTCAGCTTATCAACGGCCGTGGAGTTACGACCTTTAAGCCATTTCATCATCGCTTTCGCATGTTGCTCATGGTCGTGATTGGGGAATAATTGGATTCGAGTGGGCTTGATGAATGTCTTGTTCTTGCTTTCGCTTCTGCTGTCGTTTGCGGCGTATTCATCAGAGGAATAATTGCGGGAACTCATCGTGGGACTTGAGAAGGGAAGCTGAGTTCTGCTGATAGTGTCTGATAGTGGAAGAGCTGGACTTGGTTTGGGGATTTCGGATAAAAAAGGCTGCTAGATGTAAATCGATGAAAATCAGCTTGTGTGTGAATCTACGGTTGCGTGACTGGGTTTTGCTCAGAGACAAAGAATCGTTCGTATCGGTGTGATTTCGCACTTGGAGATATGCCATCTTATATCTCCAAGATGACGCAGTGGCCATCCCGGGCTGGCTTTGAAGACATTGCCGTAGACTCGACCAAATGAATTGCGCCGTCTTTAGAGATCTCGGTCAATGCTTCGGTCATCAAAGGTCTTGATAGTCACGAAGATCCAGTCAATATTTTGCGACGGAGCGCAGCCCACACAAAGGAATTCGAATTAACTGTGTTTACTCGCGAGTGAATAAACAATGCTTCGTCAAAAAGAGAATCCCAGCGCCACAGTTCATTGTTACGTTCAAAAGCATAAGGAGGGAAAGAGAAAATAAATTCGCGCACTGTCTCTGTTCGAGCTGAGACCGTACATATCTGGCCAACGTCTCATTTGTCGATCCCCAATAGCAAACAACAATCTGGAAACATTACTCGATGATGGACAACGGGTAGATGCGAGTGAGAAACGCATCGAAAGTACACTTCCAAGGCTCGCTCTGCACCTTTATTTGCTTGCCTAATCGCAAGAACAGCCACGATGCAAGCAAGACTTGACCTGGGAACACTGCGATCCAGATGCACAACTTCGCATGCACGACTTGATAGCGCACCTCAGCTATTTAGGCCTTCCCTTTCGCCGCAGACATACTTAGGAACGAACTAGAGCCGCTCTGCCGTAAAACATGCCCGTCTGAAAAGTCGCTGTCGAGGGATTCGTTCATTGAACTCATCAGCAAACAGGATCCGCGGTAGAAGCCACGACCACGTGCTGGGCCAAAATGTTGAACGCCCATTTGGCAACGTGGACATCGCGTCTAACACCAGTCTTTAAAACCTCGATCCTCAGCGGCGCCGAGACGGCGGCAAAGAAACGACATGGTGGTGGCTGTTGCCTGGAATTCGCCTCGCGTCGTGTCGCGTGGAAAAACATCAATAACATCGAATTAAATCGAAGCACGCCCGCTCGCGTCCGCAGAGGTGATTTTGGTCACAATGCTTTCCTCAGTATTAATTCTGCATCTAAAAGGGCCTACTTGTGGTCGCGAGCGGGCTTTAACTACGATTATCAGATACTCTCGACTAAAGTTGCTATCACGTTTGTTGAGAAGTGTATCAGCACTCGAATTCGGCTGTGGCCTCATCCCATCGCTCTCTATATAAGGCAAAGCATCTATATGCAGGCGGTCTTATATTGACTCTCCGATGTGACAGTTGTCTGAGCGTATCCTGTTGGGCTAAAAGGCTGATTGGCACGACGTTGGGAAGGAAGACCGAAGCCTATGCTACTACTACATGTCCGACCCAAGACACCCTACCCTACTTCTTCACGCACAGATTTGCCCGCTCTACAAAGGCTCACTTGGTAATTTGCCCACCTAACCGCATTTGTCGCCGTAGACTCCATTATTCCAGGTCTTCGGGCCGTCTGTGCGACAACAGTCTGCTGCCTGAATCGAGTTAGTCAAGGGTGTTGATACTGCCTAGCCCGCACGCTACTTACGCATCTGGCCCTCACGTCGTCACTGCAAATGGTAGGAGGGGTGTCGCTCTGGCAGCCTGCATATATACCCTTGTCCTATCAGCTTCCTATCCCAAGCTCAAATCTGAGAAGTACGACTTACTAGCCAATAGGCACAAGTGCTTCTATTTTTGAAGCAACACCCTTCGCTGGCGATGCGCTTCTCCGGTTTGCACTGTGCTCGTGTGAGATTGTGATATAAGCCGATAACCAGGGTTTCTCACCGCAAATGCAACCGATGGGAGCAAAGCGGCGTATAGCATAGTTTTCAGCTGCATATCGTCTTGTTATGTATCTTGTACTTGGATAGTCTTCGATCTGATACAAAAGAATTCGAAATCAGCGAAACTGCTCGTACTATATAAGTGATCTTTTACCTCCATCAGGGACGCATTCAAGTGAAGCAGGGAAAAAACAGCAAAACTTAGACTCTCTTTTTAACTATAACTAGGTTTCGACGTGATCATATTTCATATGAATTCGAAGAAAGAAGCCTTTTGTCCTACGACAAAATGTCCTACGACAAAAGTTCTAGTGAATCTTGAGCAAATTCTCACCCTGCTTAGCTCACGTCCATATCAATGTTGGCAACAATACTGGCTATGGACGTCCCAAACCAGGGTTCCAAAATATGCTGCTTTTGCCCAAAAGAACAGTGCTTTTACATTAGCTAAAAAAGCGAATAAAGTAGGGCACTATATCGCATTATACCTCAGTAAGTTAATATAGGCTAGTACTAACCCTAAGGTTATAACTACGCACTATCTTCAAACTCGTTTTGTCTTTATTATACTACTTCTACCTAATATTATTATTATTACTAATAATACAATAATTATTCTTTTTAATACTAATAATATAATAATAGCTTTAAGAGGGTAAAAACCTATAGTTATTAAATAGTTCTTCTATCTTCTTAATAATTATAATAATATTAATAAGAAAGAGTAGTATAAATACTATAGTTAGGTTATTATAATTAGTATTACTTAATAGAGGAAGTATCTCCTTTATTATAATAAATATTTAGCTTATTAAGCTTATACCTAACTACTTATCTCTATTACTCTTATTTCTACTATTAATAACAGCTTTACTAACTCTCTTAACTACCTAAATTATATTACTATATTCTTAGTTTTTATCAATAGTAGGACTTTTATAGTATATAAAAACCCCTAGTTAACTACTTTCTATAATATCCTTTAATCTAGCTAGAGATTACTTACTACCTATAGCCTCTCTAAGATCTACCTACCTCAAGTCTATAAGTAATACTATTATAAATTAAAGCTACTATTACTAACTTACTATATATTAATATGACTTTTAATAGCTCTCATAATAATTATAATAACTATATTATTTATATCTCTACTACTCTTCCTAATAGTATTACTTTCTTCTAGTATACTTAAATAATTTTTACTTAGTTATATAGAGTTATATATATTAGCACAGCTATGAAAGTAGTAGGAGAGGAAGCAAAGATTCCAGAATAATATAAATAGAATTCTGGCTAAGAATAGTGTAAAAGGGTAATTTTTCGGGTTTGGAGCATATGATTTAGATAGAGGGAAAAATTTAGATATTAAAAAACTGTGTATTTTGTGTGTGTATCTTTAAAGTCTAAAGCGCTAGTAGAAGGCTAGGAAAAAGTTAATATATATAAACTGCAGGTTTCATAAGACTTCGTAGTAGTAAGTACTTATAATGCATAAGCAGTACGTACTTATAACGCGTACGCGCTTACTAAGTATAAGCTTATGCGCTTACTAAGTATAAGTATAAGCTTATATACTTACTATAAGGTTTAGCGCTTAATATACTTACTATACTTATTATAAGGTTTATTGCTTATTAAATATAAGTATAAGCTTATGCGCTTACTAAGTCTAAGCATAAGTTCTTACGCTTACTAAGTCTAAGCATAAGTTCTTAAACTTACTAAGTTTTAGGTTTATGCGCTTATTTAGTGTAAATCCTATAGGATTCTAAATGCGCAGTATCTGAATCTTTTTTAATCCCATTTGAATAGAAAAAGAAATATACCATTTAAGGCGTATTTAAGAGATAAATTCAAATATAAATTTTATTTTACTATATCTCTTATATTTATTGAGTTATAGCAGGTTAAAGCTATAGAGTAAAAGTAATATCTTTTACTATATTTCCTATAATATAAGTTATTCTATAGTACCTACCTATCCTTAATAAGTTAACTATAATTAATAGTATTCCTAATCTCAAATACGTTAATACCTATATAACTAATATAAATAATATAATAAGAGCTTTATATTAACTATTACGTATCTACTAAGTCTTAAGTAGATTCTTCTTATTCTCTATAACTCCTATAGCTTTAACCTTTTTATTAGTAATATTATTAAGCTTATTATTTAGTAGCTAATTATTAAGAAAGCCTATACTATTATAATATTACATGCGGGCCTAAAAGGCTAAAGGGTGCAGCATGCCCTCCAGACGTGTCCCCGCTGCGCTATTGCGCAAAAGATACAGGATATTTAGAACGAAGGTTCTGAATGCAGCCCCATTTAAGTTCGCACACCACTAGTGCTGTAATAATAACTTACTTCTATACTTTATAATTATAGTTTGTCAAGCTTTGGAAGTTATAAGTTACTTAATATAATAAACCTAGGGCTCTACTTATGTTAGCTTTTATATATTAAGGTAATATTAAGTAATACGTCTTATTAGTATTCTATTTTAAGAGGTACTTTCCTTAACTATATTTACTTTAATAACATAGCTGCCTAATATAGCTATATAATACGTAATAGTAACTTAACTAAAACTGCTATATTATATGATATTATTAATAATAATCTTTAGTAGCTCTATATTAAAACTCTTATTAACTTTCTTAAACCTATTAGTATAGTAATTAAAACCTTAAATGCTAATTAATCCTATATAAGTTATATATTTACGTATTAAAAAGGTATATAAAAACACTATAACGCCGATGCTACTACTGATATATATAATATTAACTAAATAGAAATATTAATTATACTTGAAGCTTATAAAAAGAAGTAACTTATTAATATTTATCTTATTACTACTACCCTTCTATTACAACCTATTATACAAAGATAACAGTCAACCAACCCATCCGGGCGTCAGACGGCTAGGACAGAATTTTTATATTATAGGATTACGGGAATACTAGGGACTCCCATAGAACGGAAGAACTATAGTATAAGTTATATAATAATAAGATAAGGAGCAATTAGTAGAGTATAATAAGAAGCGCTTAGTAATTAGTTAGCCTCATTAACTAATTATAATTACTAATATATAGAGGTAATTACCTAATAGTAGAACTAGAGGGGACTATTTAGGACTTATATATAGTATAGACTTAGGTCTCCTAAGGATAAACTTCTATAGCTCTTTATTAATTAACTTTATAATTACTCTAATAGGTACTCTTAGCTTTATCTTATACTATAACCCCCTTATAAGGATTATAACTAATTATTATACTCCTTAAACCCCAAGATTTATTTAGTAATTTAGCTTAATAAGACTATACTATAAACCTAGTGTTATTTCTTAGCTTCTATTAGTAGAATCCTACTATTAGATAGCTAACTATAATACTTTAATTGCTTCTATTTATTAAGTTAACCTTTAATACTACTAAATAGTACAAGATAGGAATTATATTAACTCTTAATAATAACGCGCAGCAAGCTCCTGCTAATTACGCTAGGAATTTATAACCTGCAGCCCTAAGACCTATAAATAACTCATATGCCTAGATAGCCCCTATAAACGCCTAGGGAATAATAAGCTTTTAATAGACATATAATATAATCCTCTAGCTTTAATAGGAAAATATATAACTTACTACCTAGCTCGCGCCCTCTAGACCTAAGGCTAAGTATTTAGAACCTGCTTTATACTTAGGAGAGCTAGAAACCCTTTAGGGATTTCTTACTTATATCTAAGTCTATTTTTATTACTATACTGCCTTATTTTAAGATAAAACTATAAAGGTTTATTAAGCTACCTCTTTCTTTAGAGGAGATACCTTAGCCTAGTTTAAACTCTTAATGAGAGATTAGCTAAGTAAGCTATATAATAAATAAGATAAAGAGATTTAGAAAGTATTTAGAAAGTATAGTAAGTTTCAGAAAAAGCTTTAGGAAGCCTTTAGGAGCTTAAATAAAGACTAAATTGCTAAGCATAAGCTTATTAATCTTATATAGAAGAGAATAGCTAGTAGGTATGCTACTAAGTTCTAATAGATTTTATTTAAGCTAGATTAGAAAGAAGAAGCTCTAACAACTAAGTTTTACTAAGGCCTAAAGGAAGAAGTTACGAATAAGCTTATATAACTTAATTATTCTAAAGAACTCTATTAGTATATAGATATTATAGTTAGAGTTAATAACTACCTTTATAAGTAACGCCTCAAATATAAAGGATAGTCTATTTAGAATACTACATTAGGATAAAATAATAGTAGAATAAAGAGTAACTAGTAGTAACTTAATAATATTTACCGCGCTAAATAAATAACTAATTATAGGTATAACTCTAGAGCGCCTTAGTATACTACTACCTATAGATACTATAGTGAACCTATAGACTTTAGTGCAGCCTATAAAAACAATAAGCGAAATAATAACTAGAAGAAAGATAAGTAATACTATAACTATAGTAAGATAGGATATCTAGCCTATAAGTGCTAATTCCCTAAGAAGGAACGCTTTTAATTAATACCTAAGAAATAATAAGTAAGTCTTACTATTAAGATTATACTATATAAATGACTTTATTAACCTACGTATTATAATAATAAGTATAGAACTTACTTAGATTATTAAAAATATATAGAGTAGTACCAAAACAGCTCTTATAGATTAGGCTATAATACCACAAGTATCTCCCTAGCACCTACGCGCACCCTATTAGTAGTATATTAAACCTACTTAAAGATCAAAAGAAACATCTAATAAGGAACTTAATAGAATAGTATATATACCCTTAGGCGTAGATATTGACATCAATAATCAAGTCTATATTACCTAACCATAATAAGGACTTTAAGTATATAAGCTATAAGTAAGAATATAACCCAATAAAGGTATATAGTAATAATAAATTAGAGTACTATAAGCTTATATTCAGAGGTAATAAGATACTAAGAATAACTCTAAGTGAATCTAGTAGATTCATAATAAAGTAAAGGAATAAGTAGTAAAAGAGCCTGTGTGGAACTATGAAACCTAGCCCTCTTGAGAACAATAAGATAAAATCTATCACGCTAGAAGAGCTAAATAGAATGGACCTTCTACTATAATAACTAATAAATAATAACTAGATTTAGAAATAGAAAAATAGATTAAGTAAACCTTATTTAAGATTAATAATACCTTATCTAAAGAATCTAAGTTAGAACTAGTTAACTACTTAAGGTACCTCTATAAGAAGGAGATTAACTCTTATTAGGATAACTAGGAGATTGCTTTTTATAGTATATCTATATATATAAAAACAAACCTCTTATTTATAATATAGGTTAAAGGAGATTATGCTTATTTTAACCCTATGTATAACTAATGCTATGAAGTATTCTAGGCTTAGTGCCTCACGAACTACTGCAATAAATACTAAGCTAATATGTATAAGTATAACTTCTACTCCTAGAGATATAAAATAAACTTATTATATAATACTACCTAGAGAGCTAACTCCCTATATAGGACTTAGTCTAAATAATTAATAATAATGTAGCACTTTTAAACTAAATTACTACTACTCTATAAGATATCTCAATAACCCCTATATAGAATAGAACTAATATATGAATGATAAATACTGGATCTATTTAGAGGAAAAAGCTAAGGCATAGCGAAGATAACTCTAGAGTTAATAGTTAAAAAACTAGATTTGCCTACTAATAAGAAATAATAATAAGTAGAAACAATAAGGTTCCTATATAGCGTAGTAGCGCTAAAGACTTAATAATATAAGTATATATAAGTCTAGATATAACTTAATAGAAGATAGACTACTATAATAATTAAGAGTAGAGCCTAAAGAAATTTTATGTCACTTAGAGTAATAAACTAATAATGAATAACCTAAAAGAAGAAAGTAACTAAAGACTACTATAATCTCAATAATATTAAAGAAGAATAAGTCTAGTAAAGCAGAGGATATATTAATATAGAGACTGCGTAACTTCTTTTATATATCTATAGCTAGAATAAGTCTAAACTTTAATATTATAGAGATAGGAGATAAATATAATATTATCCTTAGAAGACTATAGTTATATAATAGTAACCTATAGATGGAAAAGAGAATAGGCTAGCTCTATTAGAATTAGAATTTAGTTACTAAGTAGTAGCTAAAAAAGAGCGCCTCGAATAGACCTTATAAAATGCCCAAAGTAAGAAGATTCCTTACCTACCTATAAGTTAAGGATATAAACGCTAGGATACTATAAGTAATAGATATTAATAAGGAAGATTAATTACTATCTATTCTAATAGAATACTAATAGTATAATAAGCTCTTTACTAAAGAACTTAATACTAAATTACTAGTAAAGTAGCTATAATTATAGAATTAAGCTAAAGCCTAGAAAAGAACTAATATTTAAAAAGATCTATAGATTTAATTGAGAAGAAACAGAAGTACTTAGTACTTATCTAGAAGGGAACCTCAAGAAAAGATTTATCTAACTCTTAATATCCCTAGTAGGGTATCTAGTATTCTTTATATTCAAGAAGAATAAGAAGAAATAACTATATATTAACTATTAGAAACTTAATAATATTACTATTAAGAACTATTACTTATTACTACTTATTTCTAAGCTATATAATCTTCTATATAGTGCGAACTAGTTTATAGCTCTTAACTTTAAGAGAGCTTATAACCTTATCTGTATTAAGGAAGGGAGAGAATAGAAAATAGCTTTTAGAATATAATATGGATACTTTGAGATGCTTATGATGCCCTTTAGACTTATAAACGCCCCTATAATATTCTAGACTATTATTAATAAAATACTCAAATAATGCCTTAATACGTTTGTTGTGGTATATCTTAATAATATTCTTATTTTCTCTAAACTATTAGAAGGATATAAGAAGTATATATATAAAGTATTTTAAAGACTATAAGAAGTAAAAGTCTTAGATAAGCTAGCTAAAAGTAAATTCTACTAATAAGAAGTTAAATTCCTTGGATTTATTATTACTCTAGGAATTATTTAGATATCTAAAAATAAGATTAAAGTAATTTATAACTAGCTTATATCTATCTTATATAATTATTCCTTAGACTTATTAATTTCTACTGAAGATTTACTAGAAATTATACTAAAATAAGCTGATAACTCTAAGACTTAACCTAGAAAAATAAATCATTCTAATAGACTGAGAAATATTAAGATGACTTTAAGAAACTTAAGTGATATATAGAAGCAGATATTATTCTATTTATATTTAATCCTAATAAAATATTTTAAATCAGAAACTAATGCCTTAGATTTTGCTATAGACATATAACTTAGATAATGAGATAATAAGAATTAATTATAATTAGTTGCCTTTATATTAAAAACGTTTAGTAGTTCTAAACTTAACTATTAGATATATAATAAGGAACTTATAGTAATTATTAATGTATTTAAAGAATAGAGATTATAACTATTAGAAATAAAATACATAGTTAGGATATATATAGATTATAAGAACTTTTCCTACTTTATAATCTTAAAAGCGCTTGTTAATAATAAATTAGATAGTTAGAATTATTATTTAAATTTAACTTTAAAATTAATTATAAGAAAGAGAATGAGAATAGTAGAGCTAATGCTTTTAGCTACTAACCAGACTATAACTTAGTACTAGAAGAAACTTAAGTTATTTTGAAATAAGATAAGAATGGATACTTTATGCTAGTAATGAAGCTCTTAATAATAGCTAGGAAGGTTAGTACTAGCTTAACTAGATAAATAACCCCTGAAACTATTAGGAAGATATACTTAGCACTAGTATATAGATACTAAGGCATTACTAAAACATAGAAATATATCTAATAATACTATAATAAAACTACTATATAATAGGAAGTAGTAAATGCTATTAAAGACTATGAAACTTATGCTAAGAGTAAACCTAGTTGATATTAACCCTATAGAAAATTCTAATTATTGCTAATACTAGAAGTAGTATAGTAATCTATATCTCTAGATTGTATTATCAAACTACTAAAGTTAAAAGAACTAATAACTAATATTTAGTATAATAGTATTTTAGTTATTATAAACTAACTTATAAAATATGCCTACTTTATTCTATATATAGAATTAAGTACTATAGAAGACCTTAGTTATATATTTCTGAAAACTATTGTTGGCTAATATAGTATGGTAATAGAAATTGTATTAAATAGAAATAAACTGGTTACTTTAAAGTTTTGGAGATCCCTGATCTCGTACCTTGGATCTAATTATAAACTCTCAACTGCTTTCTATCTACAAACTAATAGATAGACCAAACAAATTAACTAAATCCTTGAGATCTACTTACGCTATTATGTTAGTTATAAATAAGATAATTAGGTATTATTACTACTAATAGCTTAGTTTGCTTATAATAGCATAATAAGAGAAAGTATAAATGAATTACTATTTAATCTTAATCGTAGATTTAACTTTATTGTATATAGAAAACTATAATAAGGCCTAGTAGCACTCAAAGCTATAGTAGATATTGAGAAAATTTGAGAAATTTAATAGGAACTTCCTAAAGACCTCAAATTCGTGCGCGAATATATATGCAAATATGCTAATAAGAAAAGAGTTGAGGGACTAACTCTAAAGAAGGGAGATAGTATCTATCCCATATAATAGAATATCAAAACTAAATAACTAAGTAATAAATTAGATTACAAAAAACTTAAACTGTTTTAAATTAATAAAAAGCTATTAGATAGTAGCTATAGTAGATAGTAGCTATAGACTCTTACTACTAGATACTATAAAGTGCTATCTAATCTTTTATATCTTACTTCTCAAACTAGTACTATAAGGATTGCAAATAGATAACCTTATTATTATAGAACTAAATAAACTAGAATATAAAGTTAAATGGATTATTAATTATATTACAGATAAACAAATATTAAATAGAAAGAATATAGATATGAGGATAATATATATGAACTCATTATAAATCTCAAGCACGCGCAAGAATAACTCCGCGCATATTAGAAATAATAAATAATAAGCAAACTATAAGTAATACCTATACCTAAGGAGATATATCAAAATAAAGCCTAACCTATTTAACTCTAACTAATAGTTAAACTACTATAATAAGATTAACTGCGAGACTCTAACCTATTTATGTAACTAGGGATATTAATAAACTAGCATATGTTACTTAATCAAAAGTTTGGGGTGCTAGGATTCTAATTTCCTAAGACTATATCTAAATCTACTATACTAAAACTACCCATAGACTAAATCCCCAGCACGAGAGATACTACTAGTTCCTCCTTAGTAATTTTATAATTTTTATCCAGCTGCGCTATAGACTTATCTAACTCAGCCTATGCAGTATATAAGATAGCAGCCTTTTTATATAACACCTCCTTCTCTACTACTTTAGTATTCTCTAAATAAGTAGCTTTATCTATAATTAATTAACTAAGAGTAAGTTAGCAAACAAGAAACATAACTATAATAAGAGTATATATAAGTGCAAATTATATTAGCTATTATATTATATAAATGCCCTAAGTAAGTATACTTACTATAAACATCGCCCCTAGGAAGAAGCTTATAATACTTCCTGTTACGACCCGTTATGCAAGGATAACAACCAACCAACCCACCTAGGCGTCAGACGACTAGGACAGGACATTTGTACTGCAGGATCACGGGAACACCAGGGATGCCCACGGCACGGAAGAACTATAGTATAAGTCACGTGATAATAAGATAAAGAATGATCAGTGGAGCGCAGAAGGAAGCGCTTAGTGATCAGTTAGTCTTACCAACTGATTGCAATCACTAATACATAGAGGTGATCACCTAACAGCAGGACCAGGGACTATTTGGGACTTATATATAGTATGGACTTGGGACTCCTAGGAACAGACTTCTATAGCTCTTCAGCAATTAACTTCATAATTACCCTAATAAGTACTCTCAGCTTTATCTTATACTGCAACCCCCTTATAAGGACTATAACTAATTACTATACTCCTAGAACCCTAAGATTTATTTAGTAACCTAGTATAGTAAGACTATACTATTAACCTAGTATTATCCCTTAGCTTCTATTAGTAGAACCCTATTATTAGATAGCTAACTATAACACTTTGATTGCTCCTATTTAGTAAGTTGACCTTTAATGCTACTAAATAATATAAGATAGGAATCATGTTGACTCCCAATAATAACGCGCAGCAAGCCAATGGTGCTAGGAACATATAACCCACAGCCCCAAGACCCGCAAATAACTAACAGGCCCAGATAGCCCCTACAAACACCCAGGAAACAATAAGCCTTTAACAGATATATAATATAATCCTCTAGCTCCAATAGGAAAACGCGCAGCTAGCTACCCAATACAGACCCAAGGCTAAATACCCAGAACCTGCTCCATACTCAGGAGAGCCAGGAACCCTTCAAGGATTTCTCACCCGCACCCAAGCCTACCTTCATTACTACGCCGCCTTATTTCAAGATGAAACCACAAAAGTTCACTAAGCCACATCCTTCCTCAGGGGAGATACTCTCACCTAGTTTAAACCATTAATAAGAGACCAACTAGGCAGACTATATAACTAATAAGATAAAGAAACTCAGAAAGTATTTAGGAAGTATAGCAAGTTTAAGAAGAAACTTTAGGAAGCTTTTAGAAGCCCGGATAAAGAACGAATCGCTAAATACAAACTCACTAATCTCACACAAAAGGGATTAGCTAGCAAGTATGCTGCTAAGTTCCAACAGATTTCATCTAAGCTAGACTGGGGAGAAGAAGCCCTAATAGCTAAGTTCTACTAAGGCCTGAAGGAAGAAGTCAAGGATAAGCTCGCATAACTTAACTATCCTAAAGAACTCTACTAATATGTGGATACTATAGTTAAAATCAATAACTGCCTCTATGAATAACGCCTTGAACGCAAAGGATAGTCCACTTGGAATAATAAAGTAGGATAAAATAATAATAGAAGAAAGAGTAACTAATACTAACCTAGCAATGACCACCGCGCTGAACGAACTTCTAACTATAGATATAACCCCAGGGCCCCTCAGTATACCACCACCTACAGACACCATAGTGGACCTATGGACCTCAGCGCAGCCCATAAAGACAGCAAGCGGAATAACAACTAGAAGAAAGATAAGCAATACTATAACTACAACAAGATAGGATATCTAGCCTATAAATGTCGATCCCCCAAGAAAGAACGCTTTCAACCAGTACCCAAGAAACGACAAGCAAGTCTCGCTATTAAAACCACACCTCATAAATAACTTCATTAGACTACCTGCTACAATAACAAGTATAGAACCCACACAGACCATAAGGAACACGCAGGATAGTACCCAAAAAACCCTCATAGGTCAGGATATAATACTACTAGTGTCCCCCTAGCACCTATATATACCCTAGCAGTAGGATACTAAACCTACTCAAAGGCAGAGAGGAAAGCCAATAAGCAACTTAATGGAATATTGCACACACCCTCAGGCGTGGACATCGAAATCAATAACAAAGTCCGCATTACTAGGCTACAATAAGGACTTTAAGCATATAAGCTATAAGCAAGAATACAACCCAAAGAAGTCATATGGCAACAACAGATTAGGTTACTACAAGCCTATATTGAGAGACAACAGGATGCCAGGGACAACCCTGAGCGAATCCAGCAGATCAATAATAAAACAAAAGACTAAGCAGCAAGAGAACCTATATAGAACTATGAGACATAGCCCTCTTAAGAACAACGAGATAAGCTCTATCACGCTAGAAGAGCCAAATGGAATAAACTATCCGCTATAACAACCAATAAATAGCAGCCAAACCCAAAAGTAGAAAAATAGATTAAATAAACCTCATTTGAAATCAATAATACCTCATCTAAAGGAACTAGATCAGAGCTAGCCAACTACTTAAGGTACCTCTATAAGAAGGAGATCAACCCTCACTAGGACGACCAGGAAATCGCCTTTTACGGTGTATCTAGATGCAAAAGAAGAAACCTCTTATTCACAACATAGGTTAAAGGAGATCATGCCTATCTCAACCCCATGCACAACCAACACTATTATATGTTCTGGGCTTAGTGCCTCATAGACTACTGCAATAAACACCAAGCTAATAAGTATAAGTACGACTTCTATCCTCAAAGATATAACACCAGACCTATCACATAATACTACCTGGAGAACCAACTCCCCATATGGGACTTAGCCCAAATGATTAACAATAATATAGCATTATTCAAACCATATTATCACTACCCCATGAGATATCTCAATAACCCCTATAGAGAATAGAATTAATATATGAACGACAAATGCTGAATCCACTCAGAAGAAAAAGCCAAGGCATAGCGGAGACAACTCCAGCGCTAATAATCAAAAAACTAAACTCACCTACCAATAAGGAACAACAACAGGCAAAAACAACAAGGTTCCTATACAGCGCAATAGCGCAAAAAACTCAATAATACAAGCATATATAAGTCCAAATATAACTTAACAGAAAATAGACTACTATAATAATTAATAGCAGAGCCTAAGGAAACTTTATTTCGCCTAGAACAGTAAACAGATAATAGATAACCTAGAATAAGAAAGCAGTTAAAGACTACTACAACCTCAACACTATTAAAGGAGAATAAGTCCAGTATAGCGGAGGACGCATTAATATAGAGACCACGCAACTCCCTTTGCAGATCTATAGCTAGAATGAGCGACTAAACTTCAATATTACGGAGATAGGAGATAAATACAACGTTATCCTCAGAAGACCATAGTTATATAATAGTAACCTACAGATAGATTAGAGAACAGGCTAACTCTATTGGGACCAGGATTTAGTTACTAAGCAGCAGCTAAAAAAGGGCGCCTCAAATAAACCTCATAAAACAACTAAAGTAAGAAGATTTCTCGCCTACCTATAAATTAAGGATACAAACGCCAGGATATTATTAGCAATAGACATCAATAGAGAAGATTGATTGCTATTTATCCTAGTAGAATACTAGTAGTATAACAAACTATTTACTAAAGAACTTAATACCAGATTACTAGAATATAGCAGCTACAATCACGAGATCAAGCTAAAGCCTAGAAAAGAACCAATATTTAAAAAAATCTACGGACTTAATTAAGAAGAAATAGAAGTACTTAATGCTTACCTAGAAGAGAACCTTAAGAAAGGATTTATTTAACCCTCAACATCCCCAGCAGGGTATCCAGTACTCTTTATACCCAAGAAGAACGGGAAGAAACGACTATATATTAACTATCAGAAACTTAATAATATCACTATCAAAAACTATTACCTATTACCGCTTATCTCTAAGCTACGCAACCTCCTGTATAGTGCGAACTGGTTTATAGCCCTTAACCTTAAGGGAGCTTACAACCTTATCCGCATTAAGGAAAGCGAAGAATAGAAAACAGCTTTTAGAACATAATGCGGATACTTCGAGACACTTGTAATGCCCTTCGGACTCACTAACGCCCCTGCAATATTCCAGACTATAATCAATAAAACACTCTAATAATACCTCAATAAGTTTGTTATAGTATACCTCAATAATATCCTCATCTTCTCTAAAACGTTAGAAGAATATAAGGAGCATATATATAAAGTACTGCAAAGACTATAAGAAGCAAAACTCTTAGTTGAGCTAGCGAAAAGCAAATTCCACTAATAAGAAGTCAAATTCCTTAGATTCACTATTACCCCAGGGATTATTCAGATATCCAAAGATAAAATCAAGGCAGTCCATGACTAGCCTACACCTACTTATATTAAGGATATATAATTATTCCTCAGATTCATTAACTTCTACTAAAGATTCATTAGAAACTACGCTAAAATAAGCTAATAACTCCAGGACTTAACCTAGAAAGACAATATATTCCAATAGACCAAAAAGCACTAAAACAACTTTAAAAAGATTAAGCAACATATAGAGAAAGATATTATCCTATCTATACCTAATCCTAATAAACTATTTAAATTAAAAACTAATGCCTCAGATTTCGCTATAGGCGTATAACTCGGATAACGAGATAATAAGAATTAACTACAACTAGTTGCCTTTATATCAAAAAAGTTCAGTAGATCTGAACTTAACTACTAAATATATAATAAGGAACTTATAGCAATTATTAAAGCATTTAAAAAATAGAGACCATAGCTATTAGGAACAAAACACCTAGTTAAGGTGTATATAGACCATAAGAATCTTTCTTATTTTATAACCTCAAAAGCACTTAATAAACAATAAATTAGATAGTTAGAATTCCTATCTAAATATAACTTTAAGATTAACTACAAAAAAGGAAAAATAAACAGCAGAGCTAACGCTCTTAGCTACTAATTAGACTATAACATCCCAATACTAGAAGAAACTCAAGTTATCTTAAAACAAAATAAGAACAGAAACCTTATGCCAGTAATAAGACTCTTGATAATAGCTAGGAAGGTTAATACTAGCTTAACTAGACGAATAACCCCTAAAACTATTAGGGAAATACACTTAGCCCTAGCATATAGATACTAAGGCGTTACTAAGACATAGAAATATATCTAGCAATACTATAACAAAACTACTATATAATAGGAAGTAGTAAATACTATTAAAAACTATGAAATTTACGCTAAGAGCAAACCCAGCCGATATTAACCCTATAGGAAAATTCAACCACTACCAGTACTAGAAGCAACATAGCAATCCATATCTCTAGACTTTATTATCAAATTACTAAAGTCAAAAGAACTAATAACTAATACTAAATATAATAGTATTTTAGTTATTATAAACCAACTCACAAAATACACCTACTTTATCCTATATATAGAATCAAGCACCACAGAAAACCTTAGTTATATATTTCTAAAAACTATTATCAGCTAATATAGCATACTAATAGAAATTATATCAGACAGAGATAAACTATTTACTTTAAAGTTCTAGAGATCCCTGATCTTATAGCTTAGATCTAATTATAAACTCTTAACTGCTTTTCACCCACAAACTAATAGATAAACTAAATAAATTAACTAAATCCTTAAGATCTACTTATACTATTATATCAATTATAAATAAGATAATTAGATATTACTACTACTAATAGCCTAATTCGCCTATAATAATATAATAGGAGAAAGTATAAAAGAATTACTATTCTATCTTAACTATAGATTTAACCCCACCACATATAGAGAACCGCAATAGAGCCTAGCAGCACTTAAAGCTATAGTAGATATCAGGAGAATTTAAGAAATCTAATAAAACCTTCCCAAGGACCTCAAATTTATACGCAAACAAATATACAAATACGCTAATAAGAAAAGAGTTAAGGGACTAACTCTAAAGGAGGGAGATAGCATCTACCTCACCCAGTAAAACATTAAAACCAAACAACTAAGCAATAAATTAAACTATAAAAAACTTAAACTATTTCAAATTAACAAAAAACTATTAGATATTAGCTATAAACTCTCATTACTAGACACTATAAGGTGCTATCTAATCTTTCACATTTTACTTCTCAAACTAGCACCACAAGGATCACAAATAAACAACCTTATTATCATGGAATCAAATAAACCGGAATATAAAATCAAATAAATCATTAACCATATCAAAAACAAAAATAAAACCCAATACCTCATCAAATAGAAAGGTTATAGACATAAGGATAATATATAGGAACTAACTATAAACCTCAAATACGCGCAAGATCAACTCCACATATATTAGGAATAACAAAAAACAAATAAACCACAAACAGCATCCACACCTAAGAGAATACGCAGAAATAAGACCTAATTTATCTAATCCCAACTAATAATTAGACTACTATAATAAAACTAACCGCAAGATTCCAACCCATTTATACAACTAGGGACGCCAGCAAACTAGGACGCCTCACCTAACAAAAAGTTCAGGGTACTAGGATTCTAATCCCCTAGGACTATATCTAAATCCACCACACTAAAACCCCCCATTAATTACACTTCATAGACCAAAAGAAGCTCAACAGAAGAACCCCCCAACCCTTTATCCTCTGCAGCCACTATAGAAGTCTCTTTACAACCCTTCTTAAAAACTATCCTCTTAGCCTTATAAATGCAATCTAGCTTCATAAGCATCTCATTCACTTCAGCCTGCGCCTTCTATAGCGCTTCTATTCTCCTTTAAAACAATTCCTCTATCTCCTCCTCTTTATTATCTAGACGCTAAGACTTAACCATCAGGCGTTCTACTATAAAAACGAATTAGCAATAGAATAATAAATAAAAGATACTATAAATATTAATAGATTATATCGTTAGAAGTATTATATAAACAATAGGTGCTACTAATAGCAATATACTCACTACAAACTAAGGACCTAGGTAATATCTTATAACGCAGGCCCTTAGAATAATAATAATAGCAAGGCATAACTTCAAAACCATTCTCCGCAATATTTAAAGAACAATAATAATAACAAAGCGTGGAGATTACAGGATTTTTAGGAATACAACCTAATATAGTATTAGTATTATAAGTAAATCAGGACGCATAATTAATAAGTCCCTAACCTAGAACTCATAACCTACTTATATTAGGTCTTGAGGATAAGACCTTTAGAAGGGAGACCTAATATTACAACCCATTATATAAGGATAATAACTAACTAAACCACCTAGGCATTAGATAGCTAGGGCAAGATATTTATACTATAGGATTATAGGAACATTAGGATGCTCACGGTATGGAAGAACTATAGTATAAGTTATGTAGCAATAAGATAAGACTGAGCGTGCAGAAAGAACTACTGAGCGCTCACCCGCAACCACTAAGCGCTCACCCGCAGTCACTAAGCAATTACTAGTACCCAGTTAGTAATTAGTAATAAGGGTAAAAAGGAC